>CM042196.1:10027016-10047832 GCA_023539305.1 Ilex asprella
TAATTTTAATTTGTACCTTTTCTTCTCAAATTCACATACAATGATACGCATAAGAAAAAATCTTATAACTTGGAAGACACATGGGTGTTTTGTTATTACGATCTACTAACCCATGTTAGACGGATGTAAAATAAGTTGATTGCACCTTATCTCTTGGCAACAAGTACTTTTATTCAATCTAGCTGGTTCAATGCTGATTTTTGTTCCTTTAATTAGCCACATTCACTTTGTAGCTTTAGAATGATGAGACAATCCATGATTCTTTGAAAGTAAACTTGCTTATTTTTCGAATTATTATAAAAGATTTTATTGAGAATTATTAGTTTCAAATTGTCTGATAATAGTGAAAACATAAAATGTGTTTCATGATAAACGTATCTTAGTGGGATGCATATCCTAGTTTGATAGGTTTTGAGATATCGCTGGTTATCTTATTGCACTCATACCGTATCCTTGTTTTCTAGATATGTGTATGTATTTTTTTATAAGCTTATATAGAATATGAGTTTCACCGAACATCCCTCTTTCTTAATAAGCTAAGTAGCAGTGGACTGTTGTACGTCTGCTCAATATCTCCTTCATCTGCAGGAAGTGATGCCAAACACACCCGTAGCTATTGGGTCTCTTTCTACTTTTCCAAACTACACGTTGTAGAAAACAGTGGGCAGTGCAGACGACTTAATCTGAAGCTATTTTAAGGGTATTGTCCTGAAGGCCAATATGGTGGCATTTATCTCAGGAAAACACATGAAAATTATGAGCCACTCATCTTGGCGTGGTGTTCTCCTTTTTCAGAATCTCTCACTGTTCTATTCTTGGATGGCATTCTTCAGCCGCAGATGCAAGATGCTTTGGGACCTCGTTCCATTTGCTATCAGTCATTGTTTGTGGCAGGAGAATTAGTCATGGTAGTAGAAGCATTTTCTTTTTCTTTTTTCTTTTGTGGGGGTTGGGGGGGGGCACATTTATAGATTTTTCCCATCTTGCAATCTTGGTTTGCCTACACTTCTCCTGGTTTTTATGTCCCTAGGACAGTTTTCTTCAAGTAAGACAACTAGGCATTCACGAGCACACACCTTAAGTATACACGTGTGAGATATGGGATATGTTAAACACATGGTTGCAATTCCCGTAACAAAATTAGGACTTCAAGAATGAAAGAAGACTGTTTTTCTTGTCCTCCTTTCCTATTTGTTTAAGTGACATTTGTGCTCTTTTTTAATTAGGAAACTGAAATTACACTTTGGATAATTCAAATTACTTTGCAGGATTTCCTCAGGGACCGCTGAAGGAATTCATATTTTATGGCCCCAACATGTTATCATACTCTGTAGCTTATAACGTTGTTTTTCTCCACATCTTAAAAAGTCACTTGGAAATCTCTCGTTCGTATTGTGAGTTGTTGACCAGCATAGGAAGGCTAGCTTTCCAAGTATCTTGATTTTTACACTTATTATTATGTGAGTCTGGAAATGTCGGTTGTCTGTTATCTTGTTATTCATTCTTTAATGTTTTCTCTGCACTTTACATATGGTTAATGTTGCTAAAGTAGTGATACTTAAGCCTTTAGGCCCTTTACCTCAATGTGCAACATGAAATCTATTATTGGCTCAATCCTTTTAGGGACCTGACACCCTTTCCCTCAAAAATATATCGTGACATTTTTTAAGTTAGATTTTTTTAGGAACTTATAATTATTTAGAAGATTATAGAAAATATTTTGGCAGCCAGTGAGGAAATCTTAACTTGGACTAACCAAACCAAACCAGGCCTTATGTCCCAATCATTTGGGGTCGGCTATATGACTCTATCGTTTGGACTCGTCATAGTGGATCTGACAAAGTTTTAGGTTGGCTGTTGGCTACCTAACGCAACTCTTCTCCTTTATCCATGCTTGGGACACGCAATGTTGAATACAACACTGGCGGAGTTAAATCTTACCTTGGACTCAACACTCTAAATCTGGTTACACCAGCACCTTTGCTGGTTAGATATGCCACCTGTAGCTCATTAGTTACTTCTTTCATGATATAGTTTAATAGATCTGTTGAGATCATAATTGAAATTTGGATTGGATGTGTTGATAATTTTAAACCTGGCAGGTCTGACAGTAGTTGCCCCTTTCTATATTTCAGTATACAGTGTCAATCTAGACTATTTTCTTATGAACATAAATATTACATGGAAGCTTGATTGTTTGCAATTTCAGGATTTTGTCCATGGAGGTGTAAAATTTTCAACTTGCTTTGTAGGTGAATTAAGACAATTTTATAGACTAACTCCAATAGCTGTAATTGGAGGTTCTTTTTTGCCTGGTTTAGCTGGGCATAATATTTCAGAAGCTGCTGCAGCTGGATGTGCTGTTTTGACTGGCAAGTGCTTTCTCACAAAAACCCTCTTATTTGTTTGATATAGTGCTTCAAACATATGATAGCTAGTCTTTCTCGATGGCAATTGCCAGGTAATTATCTTGGCCACTTCTCACACATGGCAATGGAAATGCAACGGTTGAATCCTTTGTCAGTTCTACAGGTGTGAATAACCTCCTCTTATTTGTACATCCTATCCCTTCTTGAATGAATAAGAGTTGGAGAAACTAGTCAGGGCAGACACTATTCAGACTGTATTAAGACAGTAATAGTATAAGAAATATCATGCCTTTAAGCATGCGCCTAGAAATGTAGGCTCACATTGATAACCGTATCCTGATTCGTCCTTGTTTTATTCTTTTTGAATAGAAAGTCATAGACTTTTTGCAAGATGATGGCTGTCTTTTATTTGAATACTACAACTCTAAATGTTGTAAACCATGTTTGTACTTGAAAGAAAACAAGAGAGTTATATGGGAGGGGCGGAGGAAGTGAGGGTCAAGAATATCTGAATAAACCTAAACTAATAAGAGTACCTCTTGAAATGGGAAAGAGGCTAGACAGCTCTTGATATCAGCCTGATAAGTGTCCTAGCCTAGCTCAACGTGAAGTCAATGCATGGATGAGTTAAGCTGTACTTAACCAAGTGTAGGTTTAGTTATCTATCAATTTTCAAAGAATTTCCTTATGCACTTAATTCTTGGGGCATCTTGGATTAAGGAAATTATTGGTGAGAACGAGTATTTCCTTGGGTGGTGATTGCAGTCAGTGTGTTAAACTTGCAGTCATAACAGTAGGTAAATTTACTTACATTGGGAAAATTTGGTGATATGTACTTTTAGTTCTGATGGACTAATTTTGATATGGTATGCTGATTTCCTTTTTAAATTTAGTTTTAATTTTTTTCTCTCTTTCTCTGCGGAGAAAGCTCTCAGTGTCACTACATGTGCAGGTTTCTGATGAAAGAGAGCTTGCTAAAGCTCTCAGTGAGCTCTTCAGTAATGTCAAAGTTTTGGAAGCCCGACGTGAGGCTGTAAAACAAGCTTTTCATGTCCTGTCAAATGGAGTTATTGAAAATATCTGGAATCTGCTAAATTTTCATATTTTCAGGAGAGCTATGGCAGAAATATAAGATTGGTTTGTAGTAAATAAGATGTGGAGGTAAAGATTTTTTGCATCTATCTTAAAGCACTTATTGATTGCATCCATTAAATCTGAGCCCATTTGCTCAGTAGTTTCAATGCCCTCATTATGGCCTCTGCGGCTGTTGCCTTCGATATTCACTCAAACACAAAGTCCCCCCTCCCCCCAAAATATATATAAATCTGTTACTTTTTTCCGTTTTCCATTTTCCTCTTTTGAGACCCTTGTATCAGTGCATTTACACTTTTTGTTCCCACCTGTGTCTTTCGTTTTTGAGTTGAATTCAGTTGCTTGACTTGCAGTCATGCATAGCTATACCCTTTTGTGAGTTTATGGTGGTTAATTGGAAGTAAATTGATTCGTAAAAATCCAGTCCCATGCCTAAATGGCAGTTTTCCACGTGCATTCCCTGACAAAAGTACATAACCCTGACCTTAATGTATTTATCTTCACTGACTGACCATCCTCTTATGTAACGACTAGCAAATTTCTGCCTGATGACACTCAAGAAGCTACTGAATTGATATGTTCTGCTAAATTTTTTTTCCTTCTGACAATAACAGTAGTATCTATAGTGGTAGTGGCAGCAGTGGTAGCTTAGCTAGTTATAAGTATTCTTAATGTGCATTTGATTGCATTATTTTCTGGAGGATTTTCAGAATAAGCATTTGACTGAACCATTCTGCATGGAACGATCAAAAGGGGGTATTGTAGTAAATGAATTACTTCTAGCTTTTCAGCTGACATATTGTTATGATTACTCAAGGCTTTCCTTTGTTCCATCATGAGTGCTGAAACCTTTGTCCTTGCTCCCTTTCCCTCTATATATCTTAATAGGCATTTTTGCATTTGCACTATTTGGTAGGAATGTGGTGCATGTTGTAAGCAAGATGGAGATGGGTTTGTTTCGAGTTCAAAGTGCGAATACAGATTCACCATAGTGAGCATCATACAATGATGATTTGAACCCTTAGATTGCACTCAATGTAATATCCAGTGTAATGAGTTACACCAAGAAAAGAATGCCGAAAATATGTAGAAACCTATGCCCAATGTTTAGTTAATTGTGATTTGCTGGTAAACTCTATTAAACCCTCATGCCGAGTGAACTCCTTTCTGAGTAATGTGTACTTGTTTACTTAAAAAGAGCGGTCCAGTGCACGAGACACCCATCATTAGAGGGCCTGGATAGTGTCAATTTGAGTTTTTCTTTCTTAATTAGTAAAGCGTATGGGGTGCTAATTAATATTTTGCATTCTGATTTCAGGGTCATAAAGACAATATTTGAATAATTGTGCAGCAGCCGCCCTGTTGGGAATTAATGTTTTCTCCTTTGCACAGTAAGTGAAACAAGTCTAATCTTACTGCTAAGTTTTTTTTTCCTGTGGCATGTACTGTTTTATCACCGTGCTTTGTTCTTTTTGAATGGTAAAAATGGTTCAATTCCTGGATGTAGCTTTTTGCTAGGATTCTTCAAATTTTAGCCCCCCCCCTTCCGACTGCAAGGGAATGCAGAACATACTAACAGGAAGGACACTTACGAAATTGTACATGTGGTTCTTTTTTAGCATGTGTCATGAATTGCAGGGCTAAATTCATGTCTTAGATGCCGGTAATAGAACGTTAGTAAGCTGCTGATTTTTGCATGAAAATCCAGTAAAACCACTTAAGAATATATGAATACTAGATCAAATATAAATTGCTAAGAGCAAATAGGTCTCAAATTTCCATCGAGAATGATGATTCAGATTAAACAGTAGTGTTTCCACATTGAAGTTCTTTTTAGAGGTCGAAATAAGTTCGTTCGTATTATGGAGAGGAGTTACATGAAAGCTTTTGTGTTGGATACAAATTGGGATCATGCTTTATGTTTAGAGAAATGTTTTTGAGATGCGAAGGAAATTGAAGTTTTTTTAGGAATTACAAAGGAAATTCTATATGGATTGAAGTGGTTACTAATGGCAGAGGAACTTTTGCCAATATATCAAAAATGCTTCATAATGGTGAGTGAATGGGTTTGATTGTTGCAAGAGGGATGGGAGGAAGAGGTTTTATTGACTTGGCTTGCGATTGGAGATGTGGCAAATGGGGCATGTATAAGATACACAAAAAGAATCGTCAGAACATGGATTTCTAATAACAAAGTACCGATCGTCGATATTTCTGGTGTGAGTCATGCTAATGTTGTATCAAATGAAAATGATTTGATTGTTGTCGGGGGGGAGGGGGATGGGATAGTGCAGTAGTATGCATTAAAGAAAGCATTTTTGAAGCATGGAATGATATTCGTAGAGCTTTGGCAAACAAGTGAAATTCGACGTGAAATTGATCCCGTTTTAAGTTGATAGGGTTATTATGTTTTGTGATAATTTTGTTCTTGAATAATTATGTCGTTGTGGGAAGTGTAGGTTAAAAGGCTAAATTTCTTGTTAATTTTGATAGATGGAAGCCTGAGTCAAATCCAGATCGGAACATAATTTTTTTTTCTGCGTGGTTAAATCGGGGTTGAAGCGTTGCCTTTCCACCTTTGGAAACGAGGTTTTTAAAAAAATTGTAGACTATTGTGGAGGTTTTGTGGATGTCGATTCAAGTACTCTGAATATGAAAAGTTTGTTCATGGTTAAATTAAAGGTGAAAAGAGTACAGTTGGCAATTATTCTGTCATCTCCGGGTGTTAATCTTCAAGAGAAAGTTTACCAGCTCAAAGTTAAAGCTATTTCGAGGCTTGTGGATGAAGATTGGAAAGTTTGGAAGAGGAGTCTAGAAGTTAGCCCGAAATTTTTGTCCATTGGTCAAGAGGTTGAAGAAGGTTGGTTAGGTCACTTGAGATTACGTGGAGCAAAAGAGGCCGAGGTTTCACAGATATTTTCTAAGGCTAAAGGTAACATTAAGATTCCTAGGCAAGAGGTAGATGGAAAGGAGAAGTTCATTGGACCGAGATTATTAGAAAATAAATCTCCATTAATTGCTTAATGGTTTAGGGTAGGAGACAAAAACCTAGTAGTTGCGAAGAGGTTATTGGGTAGTGAGGGTGGAGTGGATAACGAATGTTTGTTTGACGAAGCAAGTTGTGTTCGTCTGAGGGATTTTCTTGTGAAAATGGATCTTTCATTAGTTCCTAATCGGAAAAAAGGCAAGAAAAATAGTAAAAACAATGGAGTACGAAGGAACAAAGGCTTGAGGGAGTTAAAAAATTTAGAGTCCAAAGTCAATTATTAGGAGAATTATCACATGAGAGATGAAGAGAGAGAGTTGTTTTATGAAGATTTTAAGTTGGAATGTGTGTGGATTAGGGAAGAGGAAGAAACGTAGTTCCATTATAGAGGATTTAATTAAGGTTGATTCAGATATTGTAGTGTTGCAAGAGACTAAGAGGGAAGTGATTGACAAAAGAATAGTGTTTAACATCTGGGAAGTCAGATACAAAGATTGGGCTTTCTTACCGGCATGTGGAAAATCAGGATAGTTGGTTATAATATGGGATGTGAGGGTAGTGTCTACCTTAGAGTTGTTGCGGGGGATTTTTACTCTTCCAGTTCATTTTAGGATGTAGGATGGTTTGGAGTGGTGGTTGTCTAGGGTCTATGGTCCAAATAGTATTAGATTAAGGAAATATTATTTTGGAGGAATTAGTGGATCTCAATGGTTTATGCTGAGCTAGGTGGTGTTTGGAGGTGATTTTAATGTGGTGAGATATGTGTTTGAAAAGTCATCAAGGGGTAGAATAATTAGAAGTATTCATGATTTTAATGTTTTGATTAAGGAAACTAGTTTGAGAGATCCTCCTTTTGATAATGCATTATACACTTGGACCAATTTGAGGGAGAATATTGTTTGTTGCAGACTAGATAGGTTTTTATTTTCACCAGAATGGGAGGAATGCTTTTCTAATGTGTTTTTGATCATTTTTCTATTGTTTTAGATTCGAATGCTTTTAAGTGAGGATCCGTTTTTTTTTTTAGATTTAAGCATATGTGATTGGAGCATCATAGTTTTAAGAAACATTTTCGGGGTTGGTAGCAAGATAGTGTGGCTCAAGGATTGGAGGGGTTTAAATTTATAAAAAAATTAGAAATGGTAAGACAGAAAGTCAAGGTTTGGAATAGAGAAGTTGTTTGGTGATGTGAGGCTTGAAAGGGGTATGTTTTGAATCGTATTTCTAAACTTGATCGGTTGAAAGTGGTGGGAGAATTAGATGAGCTGGTGAGATGGGAGAGATTGAAGTTAAAGAATAAGTTTGAGGGGATTGTGTTCAAAAGGATATTAGTTAGAGGCAAAAGACTAAAGTTAAATGGGTGAAACATGGGGATTGCAAACTTGAAATTGGCAACTATGTGATTATTGAGGATAAAAGCAAAATAGAGGAGGAAATCATTAAATACTTTAAGGATCTTCATGCAGTTCAAGAGAGATGTAGGCCGAAGTTAATAGGATTAAAGTGGAATCCTATTGAGGTGGATAAATCTAGGTGCTTGGAGAGACCTTTTGAAGAAAAGAAAGTGAAAGATGCATTTTTTCAGTGTTCTAGAGATAAGTCCCCTGGGCTGGATGGTTTTTTCATATGATTGTTTCAAGATTGTTAGGAGGTGATTAAAAATGATTTAATAAAGGTGCTTAGGGAGTTTTACAATTATGTTGTTGTGAATTTGAACACAAATGCAACTTTTATTTGCTTGATTTCTAAAAAACAGAATTCAGTGAAAATTGGGGATTTTAGGCCTATAGACTTAGTTACTAATTTGTATAAGGTTTTGTCAAAGGTGTTGTCAATAAAATTGAGGGAAGTTTTAAGGGATACGATTTCGGGAAATTAGAGTGCTTTTGTTATGGGGAGGCTAATGAAGTGCTTTTGTTTCGAGAAATTAGATAGTGTCTTGGTGGCTAATGAAGTGGTAGAGGAGTATAGAGCAAAAAGTAAGGTAGGGGTTATATTTAGGATTGACTTTGAAAAGGTATATGATCATGTGGATCGGGAGTTTTTGGAATTTGTGTTTAAAGTTAAAGGTTTTGTAGGTGGAGAAGATGGATTAGAGGTTGTTTATCCTGTATGAATTTTAAGTGGTGGTTAATGGTAAGCCATGTGGTGGGTTTAATGTCTCTAGGGGCTTGAGGTATGGAGATCCTCTTTCACTATTTTTTTTTTTTTAACTTTGGTGGTTGATGGTTTAAGTCGGTTGGTGGATAGAGGTATGGAGTATAGTTTAGTGGAAGGCTTTTTAGTGGAGGGGGGATAGGATTAGTGTTTTTCATTTACAGTTCGCGGATGATACCATTTATTTCGTGTCTCCAAATGATAAAAAATTTAGTTGACATTGTTAGGATTTTTAGTTTGGCTTCAGGGTTGAAAGTGAATATGGAAAATAGTTCAGTTGTGGGTATTAATGCTACTAGGAATAAGATTGAAAATTTCACTAGATGGTTGTGGTGTGAAGTGAGTGAGTGACCTTTAAAATATTTGGGTTTTCTATTAAGTTGTAATACTTTAGCGATTACTTTTTGGAATCCGGTTATTGAGAGAGTACAAAAATGTTAGATGGATGGAAGAAAGGTTATTTGTCTAGGGGAGGAAGACTTACCTTAATACAAGCAGTTTTGGGTAGTATACCCACATATTTTATGAGTTTCTTTAAGATACCTAAAAAAGTAGCCAAGATATTAAAAAAAATAATGAGAGATTTTTTGTGGGAAGGAAGTGGAGAAGGAAAGGAAAATTATTTAGTTAGATCAAAAGTTGTGTCAAGATTAAAACAAAAAGGTGGGTTGACAATAGGTAATTTGGTTAAGAGAAAAATGCAATTTTGTTGGGAAAGTGGCTCTTGAGGTTTTCGTTAGAGCCTAATTCTTTGTGGCATTTTATTATCAAAAGTATGGAATCCACTCCGGATTCTAAAGTGGTAAGTAGAGGATCCTTCCGGAATTGTTGGAAATGTATTGCTCAAGGTTTGGAGGATTTTAGAAAACACAGTACTTCGAGAATGGAGAATACAGAGAGAGTTCATTTATGAGAAGATACTTAGATTGGTGAGTCACCTTTTGCTTTATTATTCCCTTGTCTTTATCGATTGTCGGGTTTTCATAATGTTTCTATGACTACTTTGTTTGGTGATTCCTCCTCCTAAGGGGGTGGAATCTCAATTTTTTTTGTAATCTTAATGATAAGAAAACTATGGAGTTGGCATCTTTTCTCCAGCTGATTAGTTCGGTCTCTTTGGATTTGTTGGTCAAAAATAAAAGGGTTTGGTGTCTTGAATCTTCTGAAATTTTCTCTTGTGGTTCTTATTTTCAATACTTAATTGATAATCCTCAATATCCATTTTTTGAGCCTCACTTGATGATTTGGAAGGCTAGAGTGTCTCCGAAGGTGCAGATGTTGATTGCTCATGGTAAGATGAAAACTAATGACTTGTTGCAAAAGAGAGGGCATGTCACGCTTCTTTCCTCGAATTGGTGTATTTTGTTTAAGGAAAGTGGTGAAATATTGATCATTTGTTCTTAGATTGTTGTATTACAATTTTTTGTGGCATAAACTTTTGTGGGTGGCGGATTTGCAATGGGTAATGCCATGTTATTGTATATCCTTATTTTTGGTAAGTTTTGGTGGTTTGGCGGATGGGATAAAAGCTTCAAATCTATGGAGATGTGTCATTTTTACTATTTTTTGGGTTGTGGGGATAGAGAGGAATAACAAAATTTTGGAAGGGAAGGAGGAAGAAAAGGAGTTGTTGTGGGATACAGGGATAGGGTGAAGTTTTTAGCATTTGATAGAGATCGAAAAGAGATTAGATGTGCTTAAATTTAAGAATTGAATTTTATTATTTGTTTTAGTATTATTTTATTAGTTAAGAAATATTAGTTTGACTAGGAGTATTAATTAGAGTTTGACTAAGAAATTATTATAGAGTTTTAGTAGGATAGAGATTTTAGAGTTTGATTATGAAACTCTTTTAGAATTTTAGTAGGATAATAGTTTTTATTTTGGTAGGGAATTTGACATATAAATAATGGTATAATCCCAACTATTTTTATTAGAGAGTGATATAATAAAAACTTGATTCTCTGTGAATAATTTTGTGTGTTTCTTGACCGATTCCTTGCGAGGATGATGTAAATTCCTTATACTTCTCCTTCTTTCTTCTTCTCTTTTTATTATCTGATTTGTAGTCCTTCCCGTCCTACATCATCATCATTATTGGCAAAGGTTTCAAATGAGTTCAAGGACATTCCTCTTTCAATTTTCCAACAAAATTAGAAAGACGTTTGTAGTTGAAGTTTCTTTTTTGGTTTTTTTAGTTTTTCTTTTTGGTATTGAGTGGATTTCTTATCTACCATTTATTTAATTTTTTATCTTTCAATGAAATGAAAGTGTAGTTTCTTATCCAAACAAAAAAAAGGCTTTTTGTATCTATGTTCCATGGGACGTATTTTGGATCAAATAAGTTTTCAGGTTGGTGTTTATACGGTCCTCAATGTGTTAAAGAATAGTCCCAAATTGAAAGTGTTCTAGTTTCCTAACTTTGGAGTCATAGTCATAGATTAAAGTTTCAGCAGCCTATATAAATCCATTTATTCTTTTCTTCTACTATTTCTTTTAAATATCATCTACATGCAATGGGACCTTATAACCATCTGTTTCCTACCATACATCCTTGTTTTATCAAACCATACCCTTTCCATCATTAGAGACTCTATCCTATCAACCAAAAGACCCAAGAACACCAAAAACACTCATCTCGGGTTATTATTCACATCCCTAGGACAGCCCACTGCCCACCTTTCAATCCTGAAACCTTAACATATGGATCCTTAATCAACCTTAACATTACTGCACTTTGGCCAATAAATTAATACCTATGACCCCGAATGGCCTGCTGTCCCGAACTTCTACAGTGTTTATTATGGCATTTTGCAACTAATCAACTATCAAATCAACCATAATTAGCCCCTAAATTCCATCTTTTCAGTGGTCAATTTTCATTTTGGCAATAAAGCTTGTATGATAGTGTTTCCTCTATTTATCCTACATCACCAGGTGAAAGAAAATATATATGCAAAGGCGTTGAAAGAAAAGAAAGAAAGGAACAAAATAATAGAGCCTACAGAAGAGGCAGGAGGGCGACATAGTTACTTGTATGGGTAAATTACACCCAGGCCCCGAGGTTTGTCACTTAATCACTTAGATCCCCTCACATTTGACATATTACACCTAGGCCCCCTGAAGTTTGTGCGTGTGTAACACATCCCCTACCACCATTCTCTGTTAGGGTATGCCGTTATAACTTCATGATGTCATCATAACATATAAAAATAATTTCCCAATTACCCTTTATATGGGGCCCACCAGCATTTGATTATCTAACCAAACCAACTTCCGATCTTTTACCGTTGGAACATTGTCTATAAAGACTAATGTTGCCATATTAGAAGCCACTCTGCATATCAAAGAGATTCTATAAATACAAATTAATCAAAACTCTGTATATCAAAGATATTTTAGGTGACGTTTGGTAACTATATGTTTTTGTTTTTGTTTTTTTATTTTATGGCAAAAAAAAACGCATTTGGTGAATTGTGGGTTTTAAGGGTTGAGTTTCGGGAATGGTGATTAGGTTAGGTGGTGGTGGGTTTTAGGATTACGGGGAGGTTGTGGCCTTGTGGGGGTGGTGATGGTGGGTGTTTGGTGGTGGTAGGTGGTTGGGTATTTGTTGGTGATAGGTGGCTGGTGGTGGTGGGTGGGGAATTTTTTTTATAATATCAAACATATTTTTATTTTATTTTTTATAATTTTTTAAATATAAATGACTATCAAACATGTTTTATATTTTCAATTTTTATCATAAAAAAAATAAAACTAAGTTTTGTTTGTTTTTTTTATAAAAAAACATAAACGTTACCAAATGTACCCTATAAATACAAACTAAGCAATATTTTCTATTTATAATCCAAATATTACTGAAAGTGTCATAATACAAGCCCTGTAGACTGACTGAACATAATTTACATTTACATCAGCTAGACATGCATCCAAAATATGCAAGGAGCCAAAAATATATGCAAACGTCCAAAAAAATAGGCCCTTCACCTAAGCACTTTCAATAAACCATACAAAAGATAAACTGCCAACAAAAGCCATTGCTTATTTAAAATACACCATGCCAACAACAAAAGCAATTTTCCCAGCTAGAAACATATGCACAAAAAATCAGAACATTGCATATTCAGACTCCACTGACACTTCAGTTGCAGTAGGTTCACTACCTATGCTACTCCCTTCTTGAGTGACAGTCTCTGTTACTCCAGTTCTTGAAGACATAATTTTTTTCTTTCCTCGTCCCTAAGAAATGTATTAGTAATGTGAACAAATTAGTCATATGATCATTGCTTTACTTAAAATTTGATATATAGCATATAAGATTAACTATAAAGGTGAAAGCCCAAACCTTCTTGCCAAGCATAGCTTCCAAATCTCCCATTCTTGCATTTCTATGGAGCTGAGATGCCCTTCTTGAACCGAACATTTGGGACACATTCTCAGCTGTCATGTTATCCAACTGGTAATGGATCTTCGCAATCCTACTCGGGTTGTTTGATTCACCAAATGAGCATATCTAGGCAGCCTTCCATACGAATCGCCATGGTTACCCAGAATCCATTTTAGAGCCTTCTTTGTTGCCCTATACAATTACATCCTAGGAGGTTGCATTCCATACTTTTTCAACTCTTCCCTCATTCCTAAAATTGTCATGTTAGGATTTGTCCTCAACATATTCACTAGTTTTTTGGCAATCCATGAAGCATTTAATTCCTTGGGTTTGGTATTCCTAACACAACTATGGATAAAGTTATATGTCTTTATCTTGTAGGTAAGCATATCAGGTAAAAGAGAAGCATGTATCCTCCAAGGGTATCCCTCAACACCACAGTGTGTTGTGATCCTCTTCTTCTCATTTTTATCTCTGACCAATAGGAATCCCTCTTGAATCACATACTCTTTCAATGCATCTCTAAATGCATTGATGTTTGGAAATAACATTTCTGCCTCAAATTCAATTTTTTCACCTTCCTCGACATTGAATATTTTACCACAAAGTGAAGCATCCAATGGGTCATCCTCAAGCTCATCATCAGAATCTACATGTTCCCCACCCTCACTATTTGACTCATAGTCTGACAATGGTCCGCCATCTACCACATTATTTGTATCTCTCTCAATATCCACTAACTCTACATCACTCAAACTAATATCACTTTCAGTGTGCACACACCTCCTATCATCATCATTGAATTGTAACTCCTCATCCTTAACCCCAACTTCTTCCTCATCACCATTGCTTTCTTCATTCCCAGAGGGTCGGGGATTAGGAACTTGCGCAGCTAATGGTCGTTGAAACTGAACATCTTTGATATACAACTGTATCACTGCACACTTGTTGTGTAACTTGAACATCTCAAGGACATCTGCATCAGTTCTTATACCCATTTCTTGAGTAGTCTCAAGGATAGAACAAGTCAATGTTATAAAAGTGCTTATGGCAGAGAGAACGTCTTTTAAAGCCACGTCACACACATGACTTAACAGGCACAAATAAAAGTACTTCTCAGGGTCAATATTCTTCACAAAAAATTGATCTACTAAGTAATGCACAACGAGATCATGGTAGCAAATTTTGACCCTCCTACAATCGAACAAATCAAAACAACAATTTCATGAAACAGTTTGTCAGATTATAATAAACAGTAGAATAAGGAAACCAAAATAGGGAATGAAATAGAACAAATATTTCAAAACAAAAAAAAAACTTGAAGAACAACAATTCTAATGAGTATAGATATTTCAAAAAAAAAACCCATGTAGAACAACTCACGTCTGATCAATATAAATATTTTCTTAAAATAAATAAAAAAAAGATTTGATATGCTTTAACAAATCCCTAATCAATATAGATTCCTAATTAGTAAAATCAAAATCGAAAAAAAATAATAATTTTTTTTCTAGAACGAAGCTCTAATCAGTATACAATTTTCAAAAAAATTGAAACCTATTCAGTACAAATTTCTCAAAAACCCAAATCATAATCAATAGAGTATACTTAAAAAACAAAAAATAAACAAATAATTGGATGAGAACCACAAAATCTAGGTTTTTTATGACATCTACAGTGGTTGGATCTCATCCAAAAAACCCTAACCAATGTACACAAAAAAACCCTAAAAATTGTAAGCTAGAACGTCTTCTTGTCCACTTATGGTGTATACTGCACTAACAAAAAAGGAAAAAAAAAATCATCAAGTTGTTCGAAGAAACCCTAGTTTTTCCTAAGAAAACCTAATCAGAATGTGTACCTTTCACCACCTGGTGGAGAACAAACTCGATAGGAATCGTCAAATGCCAAGGATCTTTAGATGGCACGAACCTTTCTTCATTTGGAGGAGAACAAACTCTGTGAACTGACTCTTAAGGCGTGCGACAAACACTAGGAAACGACTAAAAGGCGGGAATGGTTATATACTCAGCCTTAGGGGCATTTAGGTCTTTTGATTAGTTCTGTTGCATGCGTCAATTACTCGTCAACCTCAGGGGTCTAGGTGTAATATGTCAAATGTGAGGGGGTCTAAGTGATTAAGTGACAAACTTAAGAGGGTCTGGGTGCAATTTACCCTACTTTTATTAATGACTTAGTAAGTAGGCTAAGCTTACTAAAAACTTAGGGAGTACATCAGGTGGATGTTTATGTTTTATCAAAATCTTGAATGTCCTAATCTTTTCACTGGTACCTTTATTCTTTTGCATCTTGTAGGCTGACTGGTCATCCAGCTCACAATGCATATTGATTGGCCAGAAAAAAACAAAATAATATGTGAAGTTGAGAAATGAAAAGTGTGATCACTGAACCATTGTGTAAGCTCTATTTTCAGTGGGATAATGCTTATTGTACAGTAGAAGGAGAAAACACCCTTCTTTCTAGTGGCAAGTCCCAAATGAGATTCGTGTTAGTTCCTTCGTGATTGTGCAATTGAATGTATCAACGAATTATAGAGAGTAAAATTGGAATAAAGAACGTACCAGTTTCCTGCTGCCATATATTGGCCTACACCAAGTTCTCTTTCTTTAGTATCTTATTGGCTTCTAAATATATGTCTTGGCTTCTAAATATATGTTTTGCCATGACACAAACTGTTGTATGGTCATAATTTTTCTTTGCATATAAAGGTTTGAACAAATTTTCATGTTGTTGATTTCATTAAAGAAAAGAGAAGGTGCAGTTGGCTCAGCTGGAGAGTAATCTGACTCTTGTCTGTGCTGTGCAGTCAAAGAAGAGGAGAATACGATTGCTCACATGATTGTGTGGCTAGAAGAGAAGTATAACAAGAACAGCAGGTTCATCCGCCTCTGGGACCACTTTAGTTTTCAACTAGCATGTCTATATGATCTGGAACTATGCCGAAGGAGCCTCAAGTACCTCATTAGCTTAACAAAAATTACGTACACTACCATCTCTGAAGGTTTGGAAGAGGAAATTATCACAGGGTATAGCCAAAAATTCATATGCTTGCTAGCCGCTGCCCGAAAAATGGATGGTTCAGACAATCTGCCTTTATAACAAATCTCCTGCCAGCTTCCCGGCAGTCGCGGCTTGATGACCCTGAAGGACATCTGAAGGTGGTTTATCCCCTCGAACTCATAGTTCGTGCCGTATGCAAACTATCAGCTCCACAATCTTGCAGATGGTCACATCTATAATTTCTTGTAGGAGGTACGTATGGAGGCTTTGTTAATGTATAATTTTATAGATTTTCCGGAAAAGGCCGAAAACTACCATATACAGTTTGGATGTCATAATTGGTGAGGTCATAAATTATGTAACTTTTATCGTTTGAGTATGTAGTCTAATTGAGTTGGCTCTTCGACACTTAGGTTCTCTGTGCATCAAAAGTTATGTTTATTCTTTCTGGTGATAATCGTGCCCCTTACTCGGCTTCCCACCATAGCGTTTATCTACTATCTTTCAATTGCTGTAGTATGTGGCCCTTGCCTGTGAGGTGTCCTGATAAACTTTTAGGCGTCTCAAGCAGTATTGAACTTCACCCACTATCCTCTCTCTTTCAGTAGCTATTTAGGTTATGCTTTAAGGAAAATGCACGTACCACGGAACATGGAGTTCTTGTCATGGAATAAGATTACTCAACCGGTGATCTATGTCATTTGTCTCCCGAGGGGGCCCCTTTATCGGACGGCCAACTATTCATAATAACAATCAATGTTTTTCTTGGGGTCAGACTTAGGTCTATCAATATCTATATTTATTGATAGAAACCAATTAATTGGTGGTTTATAGAAGCTTACTAGTTGTCTAGTTGATATTGAAGGCATGCATAATTGGTCAGAAAGGAAGGTTGAGGAAGATGTGTAGAGGCTGTATATTCCACTACTGTTTAGGATAGAAGCTGCAACCCATGACCTGTTTTATGAGAAAATATTCATGTAATGGTTACGTGGTGTCACCATTTAATTAGAAGATTATAAAATAGGTAAAATGGATCCTACTAATTCTATGTGTTGTTAATTGTATGTGGTGGTTATTGGTAGTTATGAAAATAGTGGAGTTCATTTTATCTATTTCTAATCGATGGTAACTTACGTGACAATGATGACATGGTGTCACCGTTACATTGAATATTTACTCCTGTTGTATAGTAAGGGTGCAACTCGGATGAGTTGAAGAGTCAATCATAACCCAATCCTAGGTAAATAATTCTCAACTCTATTCCTAATCCTAATCCTAATCCTAACTCGATCTCAACCCGAGGTACCCAACTTGAGTATTGTCCAAGTTTAATTCGAGAGGATTCGAGTTGAATTTGGGTTACATAATTTGGGTTGGGTTCGAGTTACATAATTTAGGTTGATTTCAGGTTAGAATTCGAGTTGAGTTCATTTAAGTCCGATCAAATATTTACTAAAAGTAACAATCAACAACTTCAATCAAATATTTAACATAAAGACTATAGTATTTAAAACATAAAAATCAATGTTTAACATAAATACATAATAGTCAAATGTTTAACATAAAACTGAATCAAAAGACTGATCCCTAGTGCTTTAACTTATAAGTTATATTGTTATATTAATTTATATATTTATTTTTAAATATGTTTGAATTAAGCCCAATTTATATATTCGGGTTGAACTCAACAACATAACTAATAAGATTTTGTCAAAATATGAATTTGAAAAAGGGGATTTTCAACGTTGTTGAATAGGCACATATATGTATTTCTGCAAAAAAAAAAAAAAAAATTGTAATTTATTTTGAATTTATGGAAAAAAAAGGGTCATGTGTGGCACAAACAAGTGAGCCGTAAGTGATTGTGGTACTAAGTCCGGAAGTGGGGACTCTAGACGAGCACCTAAACTTATGATGGCCCTGCCCTTACATTGTGATATTGTGGGGTTGGAGGCCAAAATTTTCTCATGGTCGAATCTCAATAAGAAATTAAAAAACTGTCAAAATTAAATAATAAATCAACTTCTCTAATTTCTTTAATTATAGTCAATGGGACAAAAGCCAGCTAATCAAATCTAATTTGCTTTGATTTGTCTTCAACAAGAAGCTTCTTTTTTGACGAAAACAGGATACATATTTTATTAATTAGAAGAAGTTATATCTTTATGAAATAAAGATAATAGAAAATAAATAGAGAATCTCCTCTATTCACAAAGCTGAAAAATTACAATTTAAAGTAAATTTAGCCAAACAATCGGCAACACCATTTTCTTCTCTACGAATTCATGATGTTAAAAATGATTTAAAGGTGCTCCACAAAGCCTCCTATCTCCGATTACTCTGATTAATTTTTTTGAAGGGTCGCAACTATAACTTTAGAGTCTTGTTTTAAAATGATTCTCGTAAATTCAAGTTCGTAACCCAAACACATAACAGAATAAACCGACAGAACTTTCACATTATTTGAACTTAACAACTCAACCATTTTCTAACTATAGCCTGCTAAAAATGCCCATAGTGATCTCTTATTACCAACTCCCACCCTCAGAACATCCAGACAAACTAAATAATGCCCCATCAAATTTGATTTTGCAACTTCCCATTGATGGAGCAGTCCATTTTGTATTCTGCAGCCAATCAACATGAATGTGTTCTGCTTAGCCTCGACTTTTAACAGAATGAAATTGTTGGAGATTATCCTTTGGAAATTCAACCACTTCAAATGGCCTCTTACACCAATGGTTCTTTGGTTCAATGGTGCTCCTTATCTTGTGAAAACTTTACTTTTTTAAGGTCAAGGGTTCAAGCCCCCTTCCCCCTCCCCTCCAAAAAAAAACGGTGCCTTAGAACACTCCTCAAGTCTTACCCTACTCCTATTATACCAGATGGCCCAAACTAAAACTATTACCAAGAAGCTTCTTAAAAACTCAAAAAGACCAACTTTCTCCATTGACCCAGAAGAAGTAAAAACAGTAAAAATGCACTTCCATGCAAGATTGATAACAATGTGGGGCTTTTCGAACGCCAATCCCGCCTTAAATCTCTCAACCACAATATTCCATAACAGCACAAAGCTGTATGCCTCTTAATTCATTCCTTCACTTTTGACGACAGCAATTGTACCTGTTTTAACACATCTGAAAATCAAAAAGAAAAAAAGAAAGAAAGAAAGAAAGAAAAGTTGATATTTTTTGGATGGGACAACGAAATTCAAATTCTCGACCTTAATGTTCAACAGCGGGACATATGAAATTTACTTCTAGAAGATTCAACTTTTTTTTGGAGAATTAATTTTTCGTGTCATTCTGAGCAAGAACACTTTTAGTTTTGTTGTGAACGACTTCTCTTTAACAAAATCATCAAGTGAAACTTTCCTTGATGTCTATGTCAAAATTTCTACAATTCCACACAAAAAAAATATAGAAATTTGAATTAAGCGTTGAATCTTTCTTTGTCTCACTCTAGCTAATCACACGTTTTTAATCACCCACAGTCGCACAGGTAGTATAACGGAGTGGAGTAAACTCTGGGTACACTCAAAGATCTTAAGTTCGTCTCTCACTATATTTCTTAAATTTAACTGATACTTATAATTTACGAATAATTACAAGTATGAAAATTTTACTTCTTAGGAGTGGATCTAAATGGCCTCTCCCTTGGAGGGTTCCACATCATAACAATAAAAATAAAAAAATTACAGGTTGTTTAACAATGTTCATGATTGGTATACCTATTAAACATAAAATTAAAAGCCATGAATTGACAAAGTGAAAGTGGGTTTTGGAGTTCATACATAGGAGGAGAAGAATAATCAAGTTCAGCAGTTGGGCAGTCATTTTCACTCCCTTGTGATTAGTTATCGGTAATGATGTGTTGTAAGGTTGGAAACTTTGCTTTCTTAATTAGGACTAGGAGTTGAACCCATTTCTCTCTTCTTCTTTCCTCTTTTCTTTTTTACTTTCTCTTTTTATAAATTAATGAAAATAGTCAGATTATATATTACTAGTGCTGATCCGCCAAAAGTGATTTTCGGATTCGAATCTAAGAATTTACTTTTCGACATGAAAGCAAGGCTACTACTACCATTAATCTCTCCTACATCATGCTATAAATGGGAGTCTAAATATATGCATTGGTAACAATTTCTTTATATATTAGATCATATGTCAATAGTCTCAACTGTGTAAGAGTTGCATATCCGGCTCCTAAGTCATAACAAATGTCAATAATAACATAATATCTTTGTGAAATGAAATATTTTCTCGCGTGAATCATGGGGTAGCTCAAGTGGTAATAGAGGCAAACTGTAAATTCAAACGTCTTGTATTCAAATCTTGACAACTCTTTAAAATCAGCTCATGTGAGATTTGTCCCTCATAAATATCTTAATTTCTGTGTGAATGACTTGTCTTTGACAGTTTGACTAGACTGGGGAAGGTGATTAATCGAACTGTGCGTAAGTTGACCCAGATTCCTCTAACCGTTAAATAAAAAAAAAACAAAAATATTTTCTCGAGTGGGAGGAATTTGGCTCTAATCCGATATAATTTCTGCATGTATAAGTGGGTCTATTATCAATACATTAATTATTATAAGTGATCTATTATCAAAGAAAATATATTGAATGAGAGCTAGATATCTTTTATTATGTTGTTCCTTTCACAAGTACGATGAAGTCTTCCCCTTTTGACATTTATACATGAGAAAAACCTTCAAATTCAAAGAGCTAAGAAGAGAGAGGATTGAAATGAAGTAAGAAACACGACAAATTAGAAAAACCTTCACATTCAGAGAGCTAAGA
>CM042196.1:10057476-10073151 GCA_023539305.1 Ilex asprella
GAATAAGTTTTTCTCCCCTTTTCATTGATAATCCATGGCTGCTTAAATAGCAGACCATAAGCATGAAACTGAAAAACAGAGTAAGCTGAAAACAGAGGAACATCCTAAGGCCACTACTAGTAACCGACAAGGCCACTACCAGTAAACGACGCCTAATAACACGAAATAATAGAAATGGACTCCATGTACTACTGAAATAAAATGCAACAGAAAGATAACATCAAGCTTAAATTTCTCCAACTGCTAAGACCCAGTCCACACGCCACTCCATCTCACGTCAACTTCCTCCCAAATATTTGGGATTTGGTTTGAAACCTCTAGCTGAACGTCTTGGCTTATCAGTGTGCAGCCCCTTGACTCATATAGCCCTGCAAGACCCACAACGGCTGAAAGAGTTGCAGGGTTAGCTGCTTGAAATCTACCCACTGGTGCTCCTTCAACCCACTAGTAAATCCTCCAATTTTTTGCTCAATGGTAAGCTTCCTTGCTATACCTCTTAATTTGTTATATTCGGCCACATAATCTTGCACCGTTCCTGTTTGCCTGAGTTTTGTGAGATCTACATAAAAATTTTGAAACTTGGTAGGGCCATGCTTCGAGGGATCCTGGACATCCTACTGGTTCATTCGAGGGAATTATACCTCCTTGTATCAATTTAGTTGATAGAGATATAATTCTTGATGCTTTATTCATAATCAAAGGCTCCTGTTAATGGAGCTTACAACTTGAATCCTATTGAAATAGAAATATCTAAACTTTAGCTAAAGAAATTCTACTAGCAATAAAAAATCCTACAAAGTAGTTAACATCCGATTATATTTCCTAACTTCTCTAGAAAAGAATAAATCATCTAAACTACTAGAAAAGCAATAAAGATATATCTATATCAAATTTATTGTTTTTTCTAGCAACGATTTCAAAGGACTCAATTCTCAAAGAGGACATTTGACAAAAGTAAGTAATTCCAAGGTGTCGCACCTGTATGAAGGAGAAAGAATCAGTGGAGCACATGCTTTTCCATTGCGAATGGACCAAGAGGGTGTGGTTTGGCCTGGATCTAAGCTTCAGGGGGCAACCAAGAAGGGTCAATCTCCGTTTCACAGTGGACCTCATCTCTTCTAAAAAGCATCAACAATGGTAGTCAAGGGATACAAATTCTCAGCAAGGTGGCGACGGTGGGTTGGATAATATGGAAAGAGGGATGATTATGTTTTCAACAAATCAGAACCTAATCCCATAGCCACAATATACCAAGCTAAATCTACATGGGCAGAAATCTGTTGAATCTGTTGAGATCGATGAATCCCCTTGAAAACAATCCAGCACGAGAGGAAGAGGTTGCTCATCCACCAGCCAATCATGTCCCGAATACACAGCAAATGTTGGAGACTATGCAGCAGCTTGTGGCTCAAAACCAGCAGATTCTCCAACTCATGCTAGCTGGACAAGGAGGAGCGCCAAAGGAGCATTCCACACTTCAGACATCAAGCGCAGACAATCAAAACCTACCTGGAACAATGATGGAACACATAAGCCTATCTACTATGTGAGTAGAGCATACCAGGGAGCAGAGGTCAAATCAACCTCTGAAAAGAATCCTGGGAAAGCCTAGACGTGTCTGGGAGATTCCTTAAATGGGCAGTGTAGCTTGGCGAGTTTGATATCTAGTACCAACAAGACGGAGAGCAACGAGGTTTCCACCTCGCCCAGCGTGGAGATGACTGATAAGGACAACCAGAAGCCTTACGAGGACTCCCAGATGCCCATACCTCCTCATCAAGCGCCCAGGCCATTCCAGGCGCTCAGACCATCATGTCTGGCGCCCAGACCTTCTCATCAGAAGTCCCAGACTGGAAAAAAGTGGGGGCACCACCGGGACCCATCTCTCGGGAAGTAACCTAACATTCGGAACTTGACCAAAAAACACTGAGGGCATCAAACTTCACCCCCTTGGAAGGAAGGAAAGACACCACACAGCTCTCCACCACCGTTGGTTTCACTGTACTATGTTTAAAACTCAGATTCAGAGAGATAGAAGCATTTTTTAGAGAAATTTGTTGAACATATGTCGTAGATCTCAAAAAAATACCAGGATTCAAAAAAAAAATTCAAAGTTTCAAAGTCTCAAACGAACTCCCGAGCGAAAAGTTATGGCCTTTCAAAGTTTTGCAGATTTTTCTGATACTCCACCCGCGCCTTGGGAGTCCAGCAGCCCCTTGGGCGCCCCCTGCAGCCTCTTGGGCGTCCAACAGCCCCTTGGGCTCCCCCTGCAGCCTCTTGGGCATCCATGCAGCCCCTTGGGCACCTTCTGCAGCTCCTTAGGCGTCCCTGCAACCTCTTGGGCGTCCCAACAGCCCCTTGGGCACCGCATCTTGCGCCATGGGAGCCTCCCGTTTGCTCACTAGCGGCTTGGGCGCCACCCACATGGCCTCCTGCACTATGGGAGCCAACCACTCTATCGCAGGGATTGCTTAAGGTCTTTTTCCTCACGAATGATGTCACACCCAAAGTTTCAAGGGAACATTCGCTAACGCCTTGGGCGCCGCCCACATAGCCCTGGGTGTCACCCCTACTAACCCTGGCGTCACCCGTGCCGAAGGCCATGCCACTTCTCCATCTCGCCCTATCTCTGTAGAAAAGTCAACACCTAAACAACCAAAGGCGTCTCTCCTCTTGCCTAACCTGCTAAAGGCGCCGCCCGTTGGGGCCTCGCCCACAAGGGAGCAATTCTCCTCTCCCTTTTCCAAGGTCATACCGCCTCTTATCAAGAATCTAACTCCATGGGCGCCGCCTCAAGCCCCCACATGGGGTGCCACCCAATGCAAGTCCATCATGCATTGAAACGCTCTTCACCTCTCCAAATAATCAAACGCCCAACGAGGACATCCAGACGCCTAGGGAGTACACCCTGGTATCCAAGCTAGGTGCCCAGAATAGCACAGGTGCCCAAGCCTCTTCTAGCGCCCAACATGGCACCCAGGCACCTCCTAACGCCAAGCCTGGCGCCCAGCTTGGTGTTCTGCCCTGGCGCACCGGCTCTTGCAGAGCCCTCCTCTCTGCCCCTCTAGAACCTTTATGTGGATGGCTTGGGCGCCCCACACAAGGAAGCCCCCCATGAGGGACCTCCAGCTCCTCATCTAGCTCCTACTCCTCGTGGTGGAGACCCTCATTTTCAAGAGGATGATAGTGAAAACCAAAACATGGAGCACAGGAGCCACTCCAAAGAAGCTCACCACCACTGGGACGAAAAAATAAAAGAGGTGCAAAATCAACTGGGTAACGTCCTCAACGCCATGACGGCCCAAGAACGCGAGACAGTGGACTAACTTGTTAGACGAACTGACACACCCTTCGTACCTAACGTGGCAAACTATCCGCTTTCCCAAAGGTTCAAAATGCCATCCGTCGAAACCTTTGACGGTACAAATGACCAATTGGATCACCTCGAGACTTACAAGACCCTCATGCAGCTGCACAGCGTCCATGACAGAATTATGTGTAGGGCATTCCCAACTACCTTGAAGGGATCAGTGTGACAAAAACCTCCATAGGCTCCTTCGCCAAACTGAACAGGTCCTTTATGGCACAGTTCATTGGTGAACGCCGCCAACAAAAATCTGTCACCCATCTGTTCAGCATAAAGCAGGGTCTAGACGAGAGCTTACGGAGCTACCTCACTCGTTTAACGAGGAGGTCCTTCAAGTCGAAGAGCCTCATGAAAAGGTCAACATGACCGCCTTCTTGGGAGGCCTCTGGTCATCAAGCTTCTTTTTCTCAGTGATAAAGCGTCCACCGAAGAGCATGCTAGAACTATTGGCAAAAACTCAAAAATATATGAATGTTGAGGATATCAACAGGTCCAGGCAAGTTGAATCATCTCGCAGATCACCAAGAGCTTGACTTGTCTCTGCACTGTTCTCAAACAGGCAGCCTACATCTTTGCACTGCTCTTAAGTAGACAGTCTATCTCTGCACTGGTCATAAGCAGGCAGCCTATCTCTACACTGTTCTCAAACAGGAAACCCACATCTCTTCACTGCTCTGCTCTTAAGTAGACAGTCTATCTCTGCACTGCTCTTAAGCAGTCAACCTATCTCTGTACTGCTCTTAAGTAAGCAGCTTACATATCCAGCTTAGCGACTCTCTCGCGGGTCGCCAAAAGCTTGGCCTCTGCACTGTTTTCAAACAGGCAGCCTACATACCAAAAGCTTAGACTCTGCACTATTCTCAAGCAGGTAGCCTAATATCCAACTTAGCATCTCTCTCGCGGATCGCTAAAAGCTTGGTTTCTGCACTGTTCTCAAATAGGCAGCCTACATATCCAGCTTAAGGACTCTCTCATAGGTCGCCAACAATCCGCAAGTTGTCTTTGCTCTCACGCAAGCAACTTACACCTCTTTTCAGATAATTATGTTAAATATTTTGATGTTTGGAATAACATTTGTCATCTCTAGGCAGGATCTTGAAACTTAGGTGGTTTGCAACCTGAGGAAATACAATGGATTGAGTATCAACAAGTAGGGCATCATCCATTGGTACCCAGCGCCTGGGACGCCTGGCCAGTGGCGCCTGGCCAAAGGAACACCTGACCCCTTCTGCTCGCCTAAATGAGCTAAACCAGTGCCTGGAGAGACGCCCAATCCTCCTTGCTCACTTGGAGCAGCACTTAAGGTACACCCATACTTGCCTAAGATGCCCAGCGGATTAGAATGCTCATCTAAGCAGCCTTGCACAGCGAGGTGCTCATCCAGCTGATTCGCGCGCACAACAGAACCTAAGCGCCCCTCTACTCGTCCCATCAGCGCGTATAGCGCCTGGGCGCCCATCAAAACACTCCCTAGAGCTACTCCACTCGTCCAAAGACTCCACTCTACCTTGGGTCCCCTCGGCCTGAACACACAGCACCTGGGCATTAGTGCCCAGTCCTTGATTGGCCTCCTCTATCACTCCCAAATAGAGTGCCTTTCCCAACATGGATTGCCGCCGCAGCAGCCCAGCTCGCCTCTCCATAGCGCGTGAAAGCCTCTTTCTCGCGCACCCCAACGCCTCTTTCTCGCGCACCCCAGACGCGCGCCCAGCTGCCTCTGCTCGCCCAGAACAACGCTCAGCATGGGGCGCCCAGCTGCCACTTCCTTTGTGCAAGCAGGCTACTCACCCAGCATCTCCATAATAGTGGAGCCCATCTGCCTCTTCTCTACTAGGCCAGCTCACTAAAATTGCTCAAATCAGCGCCCATTGAGGCGCCTAAAGCTCCCTGCTCACCCAAGTTGTACGCCCAAAGGAGCTCATCTCCCTTGCAGCGCCGGTGCCCCCTTCATGGTAAAAAAAAAAAGAATTTTGATATCGAAAATTTAGCGAGTCCCGGGGATAAAAAATACCATGGGAAGCAAGAAAAATTCTGGCTCACCCAGATGAACATGAAGTGGATGCCGACAACCCCTTCCCCTCGCAAAAAAGTCAGAGGCTTGGGGCATGAGGGGTAAATGATGAGCCCGAATTTGACTGGGTCAAGCCCAATTTACATGGAAAGCCCAACCTCGATTAAAGAGCCCAGCCATGCAAGAACCCACTAAGTCCAAGTTCAAGTCCAATCCAGCTGGGAGCCCTCCTCCAAAGGGATAGGAGCGCAAGGAGAGAAATGCGACGCACGGATAAACTCTACTAAATTTGTAATTACCAAGACAAGTAGAAAATTCCTTCCTCACGTCACTGCCTCACCTCCGAACCCTAAACTCTATAAATGTAAGCCCTCTCAACATCTAGGGCACGCCTCCCAAAAAACCTCTTCTCCTACTATTGCACATTTGCAGAGATTGCGCTCCCTCACTCTCAAAACATTGTAACTCCCCGGAGTAAACTCAACGGAGAGCACCATAAATCATCAATAAAGAACACCGGCCACAGTTGTCATTCAAAGTGGACGTAGATCATGGCCGAACCACTATAAACTTCTGTGTTGATCATTTACCTGTTATTTTTATCATTGATTGTTTGTTTATTGCATATTGATTGCACCCATTCACCTTCTTAACTGTTGACCTTGCACGGAAATCAATTTTGTGCATCATCACTAACTATTGGCTAAATACTAAAAAAAAAAAATTTACACATGTGATATTTTTATTGAATAAAAAAGTGAAGGTAAAATATCAAAAAAATTGAAAGTATTTTTGTACCTTCATTTGAAGGTAAAATATGAAAAAATTATATTTTTGTACCGTAATCGTATACATATGTGTGCAATAATGCATAACGTACGCTGCACGTAAACAAATTTAAATAATATTTTTTAAAAAGCTTGAATTATAAGTGTAATTAATTTAAATAATAAATTAGGTGTCAAATAACTAATCTGTATTTTAATTATTTCTAATTTTAATTGTTACTTAATTTTATAAATTTTTGAATACATAATCTGTCATTTATTTAATAATCTCTTTTTATTTTGTTAAATAAATTGATTAGGTGGTTTATTATATTATTATTGCATACCAAAAATAAAATATAACATATTTGACCGTAAAATTTAATTAGGTAACTGCATGTGTATAATAATTTAATATATATATATATATGACTTTACTTCTTTATATAGATATAAAAAAAAGTATATAATTGTATTACTAATAAATAAGTTCAAAAAATTTTAAAAATTCTTATAAAAGAGTTTAAAACAAGTTAAAAATTAAATAGAAATAAAAAAACAAAAAGTAAATAAAAGTATATAAGTGGGTATAATTGATATTATTATAATAATTAGAGATAAAATAAAAAATTAAATTTTTTTACAAATGTTGATATTTATAAATAATATAAATATAAATATTTGTATTTATATTTGTGTGTGCATGTGTAAATGACGAGCATTAACTTTCTTGAAGTTTGATCCGTCAATTAAGAGGTTAGCTCTGATTTTTTATTGAGGTTGCACACTACGTTAATCTAAACTGTGTAAAACCAGTAATGTTACATTGATCAAATTTTGAGATCAAATGACATGGCTGTTGAGTCGGACTTTTTTAATTGGTGTCATGTCATTTGGGTTTTAATAAAAATTTCAAAATAATATATTGTCATATCATTTGAACTCTAAATTTGATCCTAAAATTTGGTCAGTATAACATTACTCGTGTAAAACCCATGCAAAATTTTCTCAAGACTACAAGTCTACGGTGTTTGATAAAGGAAATAGGATCCATACCCCTATGTACACTTATACTCGGCATATATAAATCATGCCGGTATAAAGAGTTTGGTGGGAAGGAGTAGTTGGCCAAAATGGTTTGGTGAATCAGGTGCATAAACGGGGTTAGGTGTTTGGAAGTTTTTTCTGACAAACTAAACAAACATCCTCTTATTCAATAATTAGTCATAATTCGTGTTTTTAGTCGCAGGCACGATAAAATATAAAAATTGAACGTTTAAAAAATTAATTTTACTATATTAAATAATAATTTTTCTTTCTTTTAATTATTTGATTACATTATTTAAAAAATAATAATAATTATTTTTTAAAAAAATATCGACAAAATGAAAACCAGATTCTATTGTTATTTGGTTGTGTTTAAGAAATAAAAAATCATCAAAATGATGGTCAAATGTATGATTTAAAACTTAAATTTCAGCCACATCAACACGGAAGAGATTATACTTATACATACATAACCCAGACAACTTCGATTCCATCTCTCGAATTTCAAAGAAGCCTTGTATTAGGACAATTTACCCCGAGTCTTAACGACAAAGACTGCGATTACAACTAAAACCCAACTCAGCAAAACCTTGTCTCACCATGAAAAAGACTGCCAATTAAGTTACCCTATTATGCAACTGATAGAAAATTGATTGTGCCGTTACTTTCAGTACCAATCATATATATTCCAATCAACAGGAATATCATTATTCAAAACTAAATTTCCCATGAAAGCAATGAGCCCAAGATACATTGCCATAGCAGCTGTTTGATGGGGTATATTTCATGATTGGGGCGTCGCTCGATCCTAAATTGACTGCACCATGAGCGAGGGTATACGACAGGGCGCTTGCCGCAAGAGTGAAGACATGAGCTTCAACGGAACAAACACCATCTCACCAAGAATTCAAGTTCAACTCATAAAAAAAAAAACACATGAAAATCCAGTAGCCTCACCAAACCAAAATCGATTTATTCATCCGTTGCCAGTAAATACATATTACGAAATTATTGGGCATGAGCCTGAAGATGACTTGGATACTTATGCAGAATATGAAGATAGTCTCCAAACATTGAGATTAAACCTCATGGCTGATGGCGATAAAGTCCAGCACCAGTTCCAAATAAGTAGGAAGAAGAAACGACTCAAAAGGAGGCCGAACTAAGGGTTTTAATCTTCAAGCTCAATAATCTTCACCACAGATGCATCCCCAACTTTTTGGCAAACCACAATCCTGTCATGTGACTTTACAACTCCTGAGGCCTTTCCATGATCAAGTGCAACCTTCAGAACTGATTCATTTGTCGCGTTTGTAGACTCAGCCTGGAAAATCAAGTAGGTGAACATCAGATTTTATGAAATCTAAATCAAGAACAATATGCACACAATCATACTGACTTCATCTTTCGGTCCATTTTGAACTACACCAAAATGACTCGTAAGGCAACCAAACATAAGCCATGCCAACCAGATTCTGAGATGAAGCCCCCAAGTTAGCCAAAACAAGCGAGTCGGAGCATAGGGGATTTCACTGAGCTGAGCCGAACAGACTCTGGTTTGGCTCGGCTCAACTAGCCCCAGCCCATTTGCAACCCAATCACCGGTGGCACTCAGGCTGGATTGGGTGAACATAGGATTTGCAGGAAGTGCAGTCTGAGTCTATCAAGGTACCATCCAAGATGTGGCTTTGGAAAGCACTAAAAAAAAGGCGACAACTAAATTGTTAGGACATACAGACTTTTTTAGCAGTGTTCATTCCTGATCTCAGACCTATAAGAGGAAGAAAATTAATTTTGGCTCTGAGGAAAACACTAATCCCAGCAGTCTGGCAATAGTACTGGTTTTAGCCCTGTGCATATAGTTTTTCACACCTTATTGTGCTAGCCAAGAAAGTCAAGCCAATGGAATATATCCAGCATAAGACAGGTTTACCAAGTGTACCTAGTCCAGTAAAAAATATTAATGGACTGCTTTAATGTCCCGTGGAAAGTATATTAGTCCACATCATTTTCCATAGCACTCTCGGTGTAAAGCATCCTTAAGAACGAAGCCAGTGCAAAAACAGATATCTAAATATGTTTCATGCGCATCCTGATTGTAAGTAGAATAGTTCAATGAGGTCACTTGAATGATGAATATGCAATCAAGGTCCCTTTCACATTTTCTTGTAGGAAACCCCACTATAGGAAAACAAATTAAAGTTGAACCATAAACAACAGCATCAACCAATAAGTCAATTAACAACTTACAGGATGTCGAGGATCAGCAAGCATTGGGAAAAGACCTCTGACTATAAGGGACTGCCTTGCCTAATCATTAAGATAGACACAAAAATGGAGCCATTAGCTCAAATACCAAATGGATAGTAGAAGGGAGGAAAAAGGAAATTTACATAGGAACACTAAGAAACTTCTATAACACAGACAGTCAATTGTCTAAGGTGAAAGTTCCTGAAAATCATACATCAATGTACTTTGATAAGTATAAATCAATATCTAATGTATTTTGGTCAAGTGCAGACCACTGTAAAAAACTATAGCAACTTCTAAATCAGATCACATTAAGCTATATGGATTTCCAGATTCAATGCATTAAGATGCCGCACATATAAAAATATAATAGCAGTATAAGATTATAAACTGTCAGTCAAGACTAAGAAGAACTATTTACCAATATGCCTTCTGTAAGACAATGATTGGCAGGGCCCCATGCAAGTGCCCCCCAACTCCCAGCCGCACCAACAAATCGAAAAAAAGAACAAAAAAAGAGAAAGAAGGGGAAACAGAAAAAAGAAAGGAGAAGAATAAGAAGCCCATCAAAGAGAAGGGTGTGAAAAGAGAAAAAGTTAACTCGTAGGCAGTTTTCAGTCGAGGATTATTATGGCTGTCATAACATCTGATACAGATCACGAATTCACGATCACATACCACTAGGTCAGTTGAAAACTAAAATGTTAGGACAATGACCACGATCCTTTATTCATTCATTTATCAACTGGGCATCTAAGAAAAGAAGTCAACAATCATAGATCCAATTCAGTGTTTGCTTCAGTAAAGACAAGAAAATTGATGGCTGTAAAAAAGTTCAATCAAGTTCCATCCCCTATTGCAAGTAACAAGAACTTTCTTCCTGCTATAGGCAGCCCATCATTAAAAGAGTCAGAAGCATACCTCAAATGCACCACTAAAGCTCCATCGCAATTGATTTGTCTTAAGCCTGGGGATGACAACTGATAGAACTGGCATTGTTGGCCTATACTTTGCAATTAACCTGCACATTACGACAAGATTATTAAGCAATATGTGGATGAGAGAATTTGGGAAAGATAATAGCATATTGGAATTATACTCATGGTATGGAAAACAATTCATGTTCCACGCCTCACCACATTTCCATTTTGGGGAGGTATGGATTCAGAAGTCTATGTTCTTATGTAGAGAGAACAATAAAATACCTTGCAGCCCTTCCAGATGAAGTGAAGCAAATAATAACAGATGCCTTCACCTTAATGGCAGCCCGTACCTAGAAAAGAAAGTGGAGGATACATGTTACAAAACCAACATGACAAAACTAAAACCAAGAAAAAAAGGAGTACAATAGCAACACTGAAGTAAAACTACCGCAGATGAAGCAATAGATTCTAAGTGGGTCATTGGTTCTCCAACATATTTGACAGTCTTCTTGAAGTACAGATCTTGATTGAAGACCTTCTCTGCCTTCATAATAACAACAAAATAAGGCTTGCAGTTAGCAGGTGCTAAAGCATAACAAATTCCAAATAAAGAGCATCCTGTGGGTTTGTGAGCAGCGTATGAAAGCATGCCATAATTTTGTAACGTCTAAAGTCGAAAATCATCATAATATCTATCTGTAAAGCAAAACATGAACATAAAAGTTAAGTATAGATATCTGCAATGTGACCCTTTGTATAACATACAAAATAGTGGAATCTTTTTCCTCCCAAAAAATATTAAGAATATTTTAATCATAATCAGCATGACTCAAGCTATTTATAATATTGAATAGAAGCAAATATTATAGCACAAGCAATCAATCAAAACAAAGATTTATGTAACATTCAGAGTTCAAGAGAATTTATCACGAACCATTCCCATACAGATATCTCCCGGATCATAAAAGAACATAAAATTACTGAGCAAGGTGCTGACGATCATAAAAGCAAAATTCAAATCAATAAATCTCCAGGTAAAATCTGTTAGGTGAATAGTACAAAGAGTGCCACATGCAACAATTATCTAGCATCAAGCTGGGAAAATCTTTCCAAAACATAAGGGTATGTTAAAAACCTTTTCCATTGTTCTAGGGAAATACGGGCATCCAAGCCCATCTAGAGAGGTAAAAGATAAGTTAACACTAAATGCCAACAGCACAACCATACAAGACAAAGAAGGCAAGAACATCATCAAGTAGTACACCTCATTATCAACACATTATGAGGCGCAATGAGTTCCAAGCCTTTGGAAAATCAAGGTAACATAGATTAACCCATTCTTTACAATATAATTTCACAGGGTAAATATTTGAAGTAAATTTTCTCAAAAAGCAGAAAATTTCATGAGCAATGTCAAGGAAAAAGCTTTTACCTCAGCACAAATTTTACCGACGATAGAAATAGTCTCAACGGGGTATAATCCTCTCAAAGTCTCAGCACCAAGAAGAATTGCATCACTGCCTGCACAATTTAAATACATTATGCATTTATTAGCATTCAGATTTCCATTTCATAATTCAAAAAATGTCAAACTACAAAGTCGTGAACATGAATATGAGAGCAAAGGGAATTCAAAAATGCAAGCACCAAACCAATGGATAGTGATACTAACCATATGTATGTTGAAAACAATAACATAACATAGTATGGAGAAACCAGTGATAATAATAAAGGACTAAAGGACCTCAATGGGCAACCACAAAAAAAACTCTGGCTGGAAACAGAGACTTACCATCCAACACGGCATTGGCAACATCAGTAGCTTCTGCACGAGTTGGTCTCAGATTGTCAGTCATGCTGTCCACGACACGAGTTACCACCGCTGGTTTTCCAGCCATGTTACACTTGTAAACAGCAGCCTTCTGAAACAAGAACACCTGCAAATTCAACACAGGGCGATAGTAATTAGCAAAATATCCTATACAAACATAAAATAAACATTAATTAATAAGTACCAGCCCTAAAATATATTCTTCAAACCAGGACCCGGAATAAGAAATCCCATTTTTTGTTGTAAGAGATAGAAAAAGGTACTAAAATATAGGATAAGGCTTCCTTCAAAAGGAATAGATAACACATTGATTTAAGGAAGACAAAATGAACTTGAACTCCTCTTTTTTGGCATCATATCAAGCATGCAAATATGCAGATATTATATACTTGCATGGACACACATATGCATAATGCTACCCTTGTATTTGTGGCATACGAGCATGTACAGTGGCAGGGCTCGACATAACGTCTAGGCCTGCATGTGAGAATTTTGTGCATGTATCAAGTGACCATGGATATGTGAACACTAACCATCCTAACATCCCAATCTGTGCAATAAAATGATTTTCCCCTCCAAATTATCAAAACTAACCTTCTCAGGTGGGAGATCTATGCCAAGGTTTCCACGGGACAGGATGATCCCATCTGCTTCTTGTAGGATCTCATCAAAATGGTTTAAACCCTACACAGTTGAAAAAGAAATGTATAAATTCTAAACCTCGCAGAGCATCTGGAACACAGTGCCCACCTCATTCAAGCTAGTAATATATGAACTCACCTCAACATTTTCGATTTTTGCAAAAATTTGAGTCTGACTAAGATCACCCAACTTAGATAGATATTCTCGGGCCTGTGTCATGGCAAAAAGAAGAAACTTACTTATACACCCAAAATGATTACAGAAAGACTTGAGGAAATAAAAGAGGAACATAAAAAATAAGGCCACAAGTCAAGCATGATTCTTACTTCACGAACATCTTCTGCGTGCCTTGTATATGATAGTGAGAGGAAGTCAATTTTATTTTGAACACCCCATGTACTAATAACCTGAAATCAAATCCATATGTCACCAAATATACTAGGTTTATAATCATATAAAAAGGAGTCACATGGCATAGAATGAAATCTAACTGGACAAAAGGGGCAAAATTAGCAACTTTTTTCTGCAAGCATATGTCACCAAATGTCAACCAAATAGTGCAGATTTCAAATATTAAATGCCTTATATATCCTCCAATTCTGTGCACTATACTCGAAAATATGCAAGGAGGTAACTATGCGTGGTTTCATTTTTCCAAATACACGTTAATGGAGATTCCTCCAGTAAAAATTTTCAGCCAGCAGCAAATACAAACAACTGTATCTTCTCAAAAATGAAGATCACCGACAGTATTTTATCTGACAAAAAGTTGCCTTTGGGTGGTAGTTTCATATTTAGTATGTTGTCGACCATTTTCACATGTTACAAAAACTGCATATGCACATGTGCATGAGAACAATCTTTCTCATTCTTAGAATGTATTGTTTAAAATCAGAACTCACCTCCTTATCCTTGTCCGAGAGGGTAGGCAAGTCAATACGAATTTGAGAGGCATGCAAAGTGAACATAGACCCAGCCAAGGTTGCAGAGTTCTTTATCACACAGACTACATCTTCATTTTTCACCTCATCTACCTGCTCAACCCAAATGCCCAAATGAAAAACCCGATCATGCAACATAATATTTAATGACCCTGATCACCTGGTGTGCAGTTTAGGGCAAAACATCAACTTTCATTACCATTTCTTGTTCACCTCTGACTTGACCTTTGTTGTTGTTTTTTTTTCTTTTTTCTTTTTTCTTTTTTTTTTTTTGGGGGGGGGGGGGGGGTCATAAATTAAATTCATCATTCTATGTAGTGTTCTTCCTACCTCCAGCCACACCGAAGTAGTTTCACTCCCCGTAAACAGGTATTGGCCAACAAAAATGGTGTCTCCCTTCTTTACAGCCTGTGAAAACAAATAAGTGGTCTCATTAAGTATGCAGACAAAAACAAAACCTAAATAAACATATTTATCATGCAGTCTTTGATTTACAAAAGGCTTCATCATATGTGAATATTATCAAAGATGCTAGAAGAGAAAGTTTGTCACAGATTTGGAAATTTCAGGATGAGAGAACATTTATCTTGCAACATCCATAATCATTAGTCATTTGTATCCGTCTCAAAACAAAACAATTGCCACAGCACAGGCAAGAGGGTAGCATTCATGTTATCAAAAAATATATATATATAAAATCTACAATTCAGTCAACTTCTTTTTTTTTTTTTTGGTCATTAATTCAGTCAACTTCCACAAGTGCATATATCAAATCCCAGTAATATGAAGACACCATACTATCCAAATATAAGTCTGTTTCTAAAGCATCTTAATGCAGTAGTAATTTTGGAGAATTGTGTGCTTGTAGATATGAAACCCTCTTCGCAAAATGGTTCTGGTAATTCTAGCCAAGTGCATCAATTTTCTCAAAACTTACAGAAATATAGATTTTGCTCAAATTTTCCATCATGTGGCCTAAATAAAGCCATGCATTCCAAATAAAAAATGCTTCGAGCTAACCACGAGGAGATGGAAGTGTTTAAACCTTAGATAGTCCAGTAAAGTTGATAGGCAACACTTCCGAAGTCGCTTCCTGGCCCTGATGAGGTGTCAGAATAACAGTACTGTCTGCCACGAGTGAAATAGCCGTCTCACTTTTATTCACAACCTGCAACTCCGCGCCCACCGTATCTAGCATAACCTGAAAAAAAGTCAAAAAAACCCATGAATTCTACCTTGCTTTTTCTATGAACTGAAAACTTGTTCAATTGAATTGTAGAAAAACTATTGGAAAAACTTTAGACTCATCAAATTGAACCATTGTTGTATTAACAACCCCTCCTCAGCTCAATCTACTACAATCTGTTGCTTAAGCAACACAAAGAGCTTGCAGTTTCTCAGATACCATGCAGGATCAGAGTTCAAGCAATATTTTCTAATTATTTTGCTCCTGTTTCTCATAAAGAAGCAGGGGAACAGAAAATACACTGTCAAAAAACTGACAAAAACAATTTTTTCCCGTAAGTGGAAAAAAAACCCAATTTCCAGAACACACAAAACTCTATTGCCCTGAATTAGTTAAGTCAATTGTCAGCAACCAAGCATAGCCAATGAATAACCAAAACCCCAGGTATGGAATCATAAATACAATAATACATACAGCACAGAGCTTCTTGGTACTCTTGATAGCCATCCTCAAATTCTCCAATGTTTCTTGATGATACGGTGAGTCTCCCCAAGAAAAGTCAAATCTAGCCACTGCGGTGGTTCCCAAATCATCAATCAGAAAACCTCCATCTTCAGTATAAAATCAAATCCCAAATCTAACAATTTTCCACCTCAAAACCACTACAATCATATGCATGCTCGTACATATATATGAACAGATACTTAGGT
>CM042196.1:10081230-10091911 GCA_023539305.1 Ilex asprella
TAGTTCATATCCACTTTATTTATTTATTGTATCATGTTCACTCATTTACAAAATAGGTGATTTAAGAAAGATCAAAATCTTCTAAATAAGTATCATATTTCTGTCATATTAACGGATTGTGTCAAAACCTTAATTATTTTTGGCTCACTTTTTAGTGAGGTAGACTGGTCAATTCCAACTCAATTCGAGATTAATTTGGAATTTATAGCATTTGTATAAAGAATTTATGGTATTAAGATTAGATTTCATTAAAAATATGAATTTTAATTAAATTCAGTCTAAGATATTATTTGAGTTTTCACAATTCAATTTGAATCTAAATCAAATTTGTGAACTTACGATTCACCTTTGAAATTAATTTGAGTTTCGGTTTAAGATTTATTACTTTAGAATCAAAGTTCTATTGAGTCACAAATAAGTTTTTGGTTCTATGATACTCCATGTCTTATGAATGTTTTATTTTTTTAAGATCAATGGTTCAAGTCCCTTGAACGAAAAAACTATGGTTGGTTGGTAGGACAGATCTCAGTTGTTTGGACAAACCATATTTAAATCTCTGGCATCGAAGCACAAGTCTTTGATTTAACTAGTGTGTTTTGATTTAACTAGTGTATGGGTTGAGAGATTGATCTATGTACCCGAAGTTTGTTCTCGATTCTACTTGAACTCACAAGCCTGAGCAACATAACCGCACATTTATTCGTTGTGAACAGTCTAGAGATTTCCTCTGTTACCAAAAGAAAAAAGTCATATTGAATCGGTTTCAACCCAAGAATTGAACTCGAATTTCAATTTGAATTCCTCAACCCATATTTTACAAAATACAAAAATTTCTAGAGTATGTACTTGAAGGGTTCAAGCTTAGTTAGATTCAAATTCACCTCAAATTATTTTTGTTGTAATTTAAATTGAATTTAAGTTAGTTTTTCAATCAGTCCTATCCAGATTGACAATTTCTGATACAATACGAAAACGTGACTCAAAATCGACACGAAATTAGGGATTATGATTAATCACTTTTCGACACAAACCAGTTAACAAAAATAATAATTGGGTTGAATTAGTGTCAAACACAAACAACACAAATTAACACGTTTAAGTAGTATTATAAGAATAAAATGTCAAAGTTTTATTATATATTATCAAGTAGTGACATAATTTTTATAAAAAAAAAATATTTTTACTCATTTTTATTATTATATTTATTAAGTTAATTTTTAGTTTATAGAAAAAGTATGAACATATGTTGGATTAAGTGATAATGTAATTTTAGACATAAAATATAGTGTTAAATTTATTATTCATAGGTTATATAGGTCAACATGAATACGAATACAAAAATAAATATATCGATGCGGCACAATACGATTAATTAAATGAGTTAATTTAAAATTATTAATACTCGATATAAACACAACTAATAACACAATATAAACACAACTCGACGCGACGCGATTGCCTCCGATTACTATCACCCAAATTGTACCTGACTTTCTAGATTTGTTATGGGCGGTCCATTTAAGGAGCACTACTCATGGTCCAGAATTGGCACTGAGTGGATGGTGGAGGCTGAAAGCATCATACAGGCATTTTGGGTTTGATGGAAATAAGATTTTGTATGCATTGATTAATATTTGCTGGAGAAATACTACAACATCTATGTTTACAAAGTATAAATGTCATTTCTCATATGGATTTGACTATGATAAAAATGTGAGATAGATACCGAATTATTTATCATTTCTTTTTTGATATCTATATCACTTTGAAAAAAATTTAGTCACACTCTTTTTAATTTATCATACCTTCAAAAATATTCCCTCTATTTTTTAAATTTTTACTGATATCTCCTATTAGATTAAAAGTGTTAACTATAATATAATTTTACTAAATCCTCAATGATATATTTTAGGAAAAAATTTATCCACACTCTCTCTAGATAGACATATCTTCAATGAGACCCTTTCTATTTTTTAATTTTTTTTACTTATTAAAATTTGAGCCGATTAAAACTCAATTCGAGTTAATTAAAATTTATTTTTTACGTATTAAAATTCAGAGATTAAAATTATATTTTTTTTACATATTAAATTTTTGAGTCAATTAAAATTTATTTTTAATCGATTAGAATTTTGATACATAAAAAAATATAAATTTTAATACGTAAAAAATTTAATTTTAATCAACTTGAATCGAATTTTAATTAACACAAATTTTATTAAGAAATAATATAAATTTTGATCGACTTGAAACAAATTTTAATAAGCGTTAACAGTCCAAGTAGAGCTCAAATCAGCTCAAATTTTAATACATAAGAAAATTTTAATAGGCTCGAATTTTAGTACGTAAAAAAAATAAATTTAATTAGCTCGAATCGAGTTTTAATTGGTCCAAAATTTAATATGTAGAAAAACGATTTTTAACTAGGTTAAATTTTAATATGTAAAAAAATAAATTTTAATAGGCTCGAATTTTAATAAAATTTTACATAAAAAGATTATTTGGGGTTTATATAAAGGTGAATTTAGTATTTTAGATAATTTATTTTTGTTAAAAATAGTGATTTAATGGCAGGGGGTTTCAATGATGTTTAAATATAAATTAGAAGGAGTGTTAATAATATTTTAAATAATAGAGGGGGTGTCCTTGAAAATATGATAAATTAAAAAATGTGTGACTAGAATTTTTCCTATCACTTTCTACTTATCATTTTTGAGTGACATTTATCACTTTTTAAGAATAAAACTTATAACATTTTAATTCGAAATGAACTCAATACGATACGGTTATAAAATTAACACAACGATTAAATATGCATAATAAATGGTTTAGATTAATATTTAACACTCGAAACACATTAATTTTTTTCGTAAGTCTTGACATGAATATGACACGAATAACAATGATACGACACAAAAAATACATGATACGTGGAATACACGACATGACTTTAATTGACACCCCTACAAATAATAATCCCATAGAGGATGAGAAATCTTGTAGGATTGTCCACGGATTGGATTTGAATCGAATTTTGACTTGTCTATATTTGAATTTGATAAAAAATCCAAGTTCTCAATTCAATTCATTTACTCGGAAAATTTAAAAATTTTAATCTATATACATATCTATTAACAATCAAATATCCGATCTGATTATTTGATTCGATCTGATAATTTGAATCCCAACAAATTTCATGAAAAAAATAATAATAATTTTACTTAATTTAAGTTACTTCAACTTAATTTAATCAACCAATTATTCTATTCAATAATATCTATTTAATTTCATGTCAATCTCATTAATAATCTAACTAAATATTTATGTATATATAATAATTTCTCTCAATTAAATATGTGTGTGTAGATTTTTTTTATTATATCATATTTACATATATCAAAATTTGAATCCAATTAAATCTATTTAAAGAAACGTAATCGAATTAGGATCGGATTTGGGTAAACATATTAAAATATTAATCTACTAGTTATTGTCTGCGCTTAAAAACACTATAACAAACAAAAAAAGTTGCAAGTAATTGTTCGTATCGAAAGGTTCTATATAATACAAAAACATTTACCAAACTACAGTAAATAATAAAGAGGGATAGCTTGAGAAAAGATAAGTGCTGACTGTACCAAATGGCTAAATATTTTTATTTTTTATGTAGGATGGAAATAATGCATTGTTCAATAAAAAACAATCATTAATATTAATTTGGATCAAAAAATTTAAAAATTAATTTGAAATAATATCATGGTCTACTTATTTCCTCATTTACGACATCAAATAGTCACTACAAATAAATTACCATCATAAATATTATTTTCTTGTTACACTCGCTCAGGTGAGTTGTGAGTAAGTGCTTTGCAAGTGATCTTTTTTTTTTCTTTTCATAAAAATGGTGCAACATGACAATTTTTTAGGAAGTCGTCCATTCTAGTACTATTCTCGTTCAAACACATTTAATTGCGAAATTTTAATGAGATCTGATGCATCAGTGTTAGTATGATCGCACCCTTTGCAAGTGATCTAAGTCATGTTTGTAACACAATTTGTTGATCCCTGTTTATTTAACTCTATCTATTGGATTAATTACAAGAATCAATGTCTTTTCAATTCCCTTGTCAGGATCCACAAAGCAAGTGGGGGACAAAGTTATGGCTTATTAGTTAGAAGGTGCATGAAATGATGGCAATTTTACACATGAGTTGATGTAATCCAGCATCAACTTGGAACATTCATGCTTGTAAAAAGCCACACAATCCACTGTTTGACATTGTGCTGTTCGACCCAACAAAAGTTGTAACTTTGCGCATGATCTACACATAATCAACAAATATAGTGTTTTTCTGTAAACATAATGAATGTTAGAAGACAAAAATTTTAAAAATAATAATAAAAATAATCTCGTATTCCTTGTACAAAAAGACAAAAAAGGATATCATCCGAGCCTTTTACAGTTCTTTTGAAACGATGGTCCAAGTCAATTTTGTTTGACTAAATTCTATTTTGTCCCTAAAAAATATAAAAATTCTTAATTTATCCTCTGAATGATAAATTTTTTCATACTGTCCCCTTAAAAAAATAAAAATATTATAATGTGATCTACCGTTTTATTTTCGTTTAGTATTGTGTTTGTTTTGTGATTTCTAATTGGTTAATTTGGCATAAAATAGACGGATAATCAAAAGAAAATAAGACGATGTACAATATTACTGCATTTTTATTTCTTTAAGGGTGTAATTCGAGAAAATTAATCACTTAGGGAACAAACTAAATTTTTTTTATATATTTAAGAGGGGAGAATAGGATTTCCCCTTTTGTTTTGCCAAATGCCCTTATATTGTGTTTTTTTTAGAGTCACGATATATTTACACAACTGGCGAAGTAAAAACGTGGGTACTATCTACCGCTATACGCGAGAAGTGATAGTTTGTTTTTTCGTTTTGAAAATGATTGATTCTTAAACCGTGAAAATCTTCTTGCTTTGAACATATATCACGATTCATGCAACATTTTCTTCAACTACTTAGAGAAGCCTTAGACATGTTTCAAATATAGTAAATAACTAGCAGTTCGCTCCGTGCAATGTACGAAATATATAACCTGACATCTCTTTTTTAATTTTTGTTAATTAAAGTCATAGTGTGTGATAATCGTATATTTTTTTAAATAAATTCAAATTAAAGGTGGTTAATTAATGGAGAGTAGATGGGTAGTTAAAAAAAATACCCAATTAAATGTGTTGGAGGTTTTTTAATTAATAATTCTAAATTAAGCCCATAATCACAACAGACACCAAACAAATTTAAGAATAAGAGATTTTCAATCTCTGAATTCTCTCTCATCACCAACCTCTACTCATTTCTGAAGATTTTACCATGTTAAAATATAAAACATTTCATATTACACCCTACAATTTTTTAAATGACAATAGCGTGTCCTGAAATCAACATATTAGTTTTTCATCCATATATATTAGGACAAATAAAATTTTTCATGATCTGATTAGCTTATATGAATCGACACGAAATTAATGAATTCGCTTAATCCGCATAATAAATGAGTTATGTTTAGGTGGAGTACTTTAACCCATTTATCATCCAATTAATCGTTTGCGAAAATTGAAGCTGAGTCTTCCTGGATAGACTTATAATGATTCAAGTCTATCAAGGAAACTTATTTCGTGGTAAGTCCGTTTTTTATCTTACTAATAAGTATTTAAGTCTATTATTTTTTAAATCCCACAAAAATCTTTAACTGTGTTATTGTGTCAATTATAGAAATCTTAAAGACAATAAAAGTAGTTTGAAATTAATTTCTTAAATTAAAAATTATTATCCTTTAATTTATTCATAAATTTAAATTCAAATTTATACTCTCTCTCTCTCTCTCTCTCTCTCATTAGAAGAAGACCCTCTCATTCAATAACAAAGGCAAATCTTTACAATAATAACTACAAACTGTAATGTAACATTTATTTTTTTTCTTCACAGTAATATCAATTTTGTATGCACAGTAGCACGACTTTAAAAAAACTCAAGAGGACAAACATTTTTCGATTGTATTGCACAACAACCTATCCAAAAAAATGAGACATATATCATTTAATTTAGTAACAATGAATTGCATTTTGAAATTATAAAATTTGAAAACTTGGAGGCTTCTTCCTCTGGTTATGGATTAAAATACTAATATTTTTATTTTCAATTTTATTCAATGTTCCATAGTACAATTTTTTTTGTTAAGCTGTTATTATTTTTGTTAAATATGTTATTATTTTTGTTAAGCATGTTACTATTTTTGTTGAACATGTTACTATTTTTTGTTGAACATGTTATTATTTTTATTTTTTAAAAATATTAATATTGAATAAACATGTTACTATTGTTATTTTTTTAAAATATTAATATTAATTGCTACTATTTTTTTATGTTGAAATGTTAATATTTTTTTGTGTTTAAATGGTATTATTTTTTGTGTCTAAATGATAAATTTTTTTGCATTTGAATGTTACTATTTTTTATTTTTAATTTTACTATATATATTTATATATTTATATGAGAGAGATATAGTCCTAACCTATATATAAATATAGATAGATATGAGAGATTATTTTTTTTAATGTTAGTCAAACTTCTAAAATTTAAGAGTTTTTAATTTTTAGTTTTATTTCACTTCTAAAGAGAATGGATAGTTTGATAAAATTGACAAAAAATAGACTTCGTAATAAATAAGTTTTCTTGATGGACTTAAGTCCAAACAAGTACATATAGGGAGGCCGACCTCCAAATTTTTCTCATCATTTAATAACTTGATATATCACCTGATTATCCATTTACTACATTATTACCTATTCATCATCTGATTATCTATGTGTCACCCGATTGCTCATTTAATGTATGACCCAATTTGTTGTAAAATTAAGCTATTATGTTGTAGAATTAGAGGATAACACTAGTCGTGTCGTTTAATAAACGAATTGTAATCGATTTTACAATTTACATGTGTTTAATAAGTGAAACGTATATTGATTAAATAGTTTTTTAACACGAACCTACTAAAATTAAACACAACACGAATTGTTAGGTCTAATTCATACTACCCATGCCGTGCATGGAACAGCAAATAATACAGTGTAATTCACAAAAGGTGCTTGTAGACCTTATTATTGTGGTCACTTTGTTTTCTCCATCACCGAGCCAAGGGTTTGTCCGACGATGAGCTTTGCTGCATTTATTCTCTAGAAGTGAATCCACATCAAATCTTATAGTAGGTTCGTTAGCTCTTCCATATTTAACTTAACGGTCAAACCCCAACTCCCTTAACCCCCCCCCCCCGGTCTATCAATACTCTTTAAAAAAAAAAAACCCTTATCACAATGGAGATAATAAATTCACACATAAAAAAAAAAAAACAATGATGATAACATGATCCGCTTAAACTATGGTGGCATCAAAAGGGCTAATTCCTCCAACATTGGCACTTTAAATAATGCATCATCTACCACACCAAATTATATAAATTGCATGTCCTTAATTTAATTACTTGAATAAATATCTTAGTTTTATGTGACCCACGATGTATTTTTTTTTTTTTTTTTGTATAATATGTGTCCAGAAATACTTGTTTGGCTGTAAAAACAAAGAAAAAAGATAGGGTTTATTTCAAATTGCACCCTCAAAGTTTAAAAAAATCAATTTATACCCTAAAAAATATAAATTTATATCATTGTGCACTTAAAACTAACAACCATCCACTTTTCCGTCTAAAACTAAGTCACGTGAGTTAGAGGTGGGAGGGGCATGGGCTTCAGTGTAAAATTCAATATGCTTGGCACCAAAATAAAAACTATCTTGCTTTCCTCCATGTGAGACATTCTACTATGTTTGAAAACAATAAGGGTTAATTATAAATTGTACCCCAAAAGATCTTTCAAATTTTAATTTGTACACTTAAAGTTTAAAAATATTAATGTATACCCTCAAATTTTAAAATTATTAATTTACACCTTCAAAGACATACATTTGTAAAAATAAAGAAAAGACATTTACTTTGTAACGAGATATTCATCCACCATATTCCAATATTCCACATAAATATGATCCAAAAGTAGATTTCCAACCATTAGTCAGAAATCATCCCAAAAACTTACAACCAAACACTGTTTTTGTATCATCGATAATCAAACATTCAACCAACCAAAAAAAGCAACTACTGTTTAAAGAGAAATCCACAAAAAAAATTCATTTCATAAAGTGTCAATACTCTACTTTATTGTGTTGGTGGCCTCCATGGTTGATGATGAAGTTGGTTTTGGTGGTCTCCATAAAGTTGATGATGAAGTTGGTGTTGCATATGAAGATGGTGTTGGTGGCCTCCATGTTGTTCATGATGAAGTTGGTGGCCTTCATTTTGTGTGTGATGGTGATGGTGATGGTGATGGTGATGGTGATGGTGATGGTGATAGTGTTAGTGTTGGTAGTCTCCATCTTCTGTGTTGTACAAATGGTATTGGTGGCCTAAAGTGTGAATGTGTTACTGGTATATATGATGTTGTAGGTACAAACGATTGGTGGCCCATTTAATTGCATGTTCTCACTGCTTCTCTAACCTCAGCTGAATTTTTGAACAACATCCCAAGCTTAAAATGTGGATCAACCGTATCACTCTTAGCATTAAATTGTGGATACTTCTTTCCCTGATGCCTTGTTTCATCATTATCAAATGATGAGACACTTAAACTTCGTAACTCATCAGATTCACAATCTTCACCTCCTACGCCACATTCATGCTCTTGTATTGTCTCTGTCTCAATCTAAACCCCTTTCCTTTTTGGTTTGTCAAACCTTTCACTTTTGTCACTCTTAACCCATTTGTCATTATTATCAGCCTCACTCTTCCACCAATATACACTTTATCACCACAACCATCAAATTTTCTACTGTGATGCATTCTAATCGTGAAATATCCTATTCCTCCTACAAAGAGGAAAAAAAGGATATCGTCCAAGCCTTTTACAGTTCTCCTTGAAACGATGGTCCAAGTCAATTTTGTTTGACTAAGTTCTATTTTTCCCCTAAAAGATATAAAATTCTAAATTTATCCTCCGAATAATTAATTTTTTCATATTGTTTCCTTAAAGAAATAAAATATTGTAATGTGATCCATCATTTTATTTTCGTTTAATATTTCATTTGTTTTATGATTCTTGAATGATTGATTTGACATAAAATAGATGGACAATCAAAAAAATAAAATAAAATAGTTTACTATATTACAATATTTTTATTTCTTTGAAGGTGTAATTCGAGAAAATTAATCATTCAGGGAGCAAACTAAATTTTTTTATCTCATTAAGAGGGGACAATAGGATTTTCCCTTTTTGTTTTGCCTAATGTCCATATCTTGTGTTTTTTTTTTCAGAGTCACGATATGTTTACACAACTGACGAAGTAAAAACGTGGGTACTATCCATGGCTATACGCTAGAAGTGATAGTTTGTTTTATTTTCGTTTTGAAAATGATTGATTCTTAAACCGTGAAAACCTTTTGGCTTTGACCATATATCATGATTCATGCAACATTTTCTTCAATTACCTAGAGAAGCCTGTAACGACAAATTTCGTGAATGAATTAACACAAAATAAGGTCAAGTTACAATAGTCAATTTGATTGACTTTAAGTAAAAGATGTAGTGTTGACTCTCTTCGGTGTGCTTTTCACGTGCACTGTCCTCTGATTCTCGATGGATTTGATGAAAATGATGAATTTGGTGAAGATGATGGTTTGATTGGCGTATTTCTCACACTTCAATTGGTGGCTTTGGTAAATACAAGAGCTGGATCAATGTATCTCCTACTCTTCAATTTGATGATGTTTTTGATGAATCTTCTCACCGTTCTTCATTTTGAAGGGCTTGAAGATAATTTGGGTTTCTTGAAGAAAGACCTTGATGGTGCGTTCTTCTTTCCGGAGATGAACTTGTAAGGTTTTAAGGCTGTAGTGAACTTCGGGCAGAGTTTCACCAATCTTCCTTCCTCCTTGGCTTCTTCTCCCTTTCTTTCTTTTGGCCCTCTCCTGGACCTCTATTTATAATGCTAGGAGTAGTTATCCATATAAGAGTCTTTATTACTCTTATATGGGCTTTAAGTAGTGGGCTACCCATAAATTTGGAAGCTTTAATTAATGGGTTTTTTAGATGCGAGTACAATTTTTTAGACTTATTTAGGCAAAAGTGTATGGATAAGTGGTTTATTCTATTAAGTACATTTTTTATAAAAAAATTTATGTTTAAGTACAAAATTCAAATGAATTAAAATTTTTTTTACTTAAACACCCTTCCTTATTTTATGCAGCAATAATTGACAGTTATTTTAGGAAACAAATATGATTACATATTTGTTATCTTTTTTAATTTTTAAATTTTGAATGAAGAGTTTTGTGAGAGATTTATGCATCTATTGAGAGTTATTTTAGGAAACAAATATGTAATCTTTACATATTTATATATATATAAACTGCTCACACACACACACACACACACATACATACACACACACACACACACACACACACACACACACACATATATATATATATAAACTGAGTATATATAAAGTGAAACAAAATGTGAAAGTGAAACAAAATGATCACACACACACACACACACACACAC
>CM042196.1:10092011-10108634 GCA_023539305.1 Ilex asprella
ATTTTAGATGATTTTTTTTTTAACAAACTCGACCTTGATTTTTTTTTTCAAGAAATAAATACATTTTGTTCCGCCAGATTTTTGTTTTGGGTTAACTTTACTTTCAAGAGTATTAATTTTAATTTTAATTGGCTTTTCTCAAGAATTTATTTTAGATGACGCTCTGATAGTTTATAACTTTTGTGTTAATTATAGGTGGCTTTTATTACAAAAATTTTATTTATTTATTTATTATTATTATTATTATTTTGACCACCTTAAGTAATTTTTGTGTTGACTTAGGTGACTCTTGTAACAGCCCTAAGTGACTTTTGTGACAACCCTAGGTGACTTTTGTAACAATCCTATGTGATTTCTGTAACAATCCTAGGTGACTTCTGTAACAGCACTAGGTGACTTCTGTAACAACCCTAAGTGAATTCTGTAACAGCTCTAGGTGACTTTTGTAACAACCCTAAGTGACTTCTGTAACAGTACTAATTGACTTCAGTAACAGCCTTAGATGACTTCTATAACAGCCCAAGGTAACTTCTGTTACAATCCAAAGTGACTTCTACAACAACCAAAAGTAACTTCTGTAACAGGCCTAGGTTACTTCTGTAACAGCACTAGGTGACTTCTGTAACAGTTTTAGGTGACTTCTGTAATAGCACTAGGTGACTTCTGTAATGGCACAAGGTGACTTCTATAACAACACTAGGTGACTTCTGTAACAACTCAAAGTGACTTCTATAACAGCCCTAGGTGACTTCTAGAACAACACAAGATAACTTCTGTAATAGTACTAGGTGACTGCTGTAACAACCCAATGTGACTGCTGTAACAGTTCTATGTGACTTTTGTATTATTGTATTGCTATTATTATTATTTTATTTTCTCTTATTTATTTATTGATAGCATCAAGATTTATTTTATTTTTATTATTAATTTTTTTAAAAAAATTATTATTTATTTTTTTGTTTGTTTGTTTGTTTTTGTTATGATTATTTTATTTATTTTAGATGGTCTCATCTTAAAAAGCCAAATTGGGAAAAAATATCAAAATTTCAAGCCAAAGAAAGAACTTACTTTCCGACGAGAGAATTGTAGAGTCGGATGATCCAATTCTGAAAGACAAAGTTTTGTGTTTTTCAACTGTTGTGGTAAAGAACTATAGGACCAATGAGCTGTTAACATTATCACTCAAAGTTCTTAAGCCCATGACTCGTTCCTGTAGCCGTTCAAGAACAATCTATGAACCTGAACTTCATCTGCCGGTGATTAGTGAATATCCTCTACTACAGAACATGCACAAAAGTGACACGGTAAAGTCAGATCGACTACCCTCACTTTGTGCGCCTTCGTATTATCTCAAAGATCATCTTATCCCAAAATCACTTGTTGTTGATCTGATCAACCAGAGGACTGCGAGGTGGGGATGTTCATTGAACCCAAGGGAAGATATTCAATATCTGAATGGGAGTGTTCTCAACGAATTTACTGTAAGCTGTTAGGCAAAGGTTTCGACGAACTTGCATATGCTGTGCATGCAGCTTCTTTTGACTATTCTCGACCCAACAATTTATATCGTGCCCTTTGTGACGTTTGGTGTCCGTAGACGAATACGTTTGTTACAGGCGTGGGAGAAATTGGAATCTCACTTTGGGAAATGCGGCACATCACCAGTCTTCCAATCCGTGGCGAATATTTTGAAGAAGTTATCCTAAGCCTAACTGAGTTGAGAGACTCTAGTACTGACGCTCTCCCTGTGACTTGTCTACATTTATTTAAGGCTCTTGTCTCAATTAATAAGAAGAAATGGAATAATCGTTCTTGTCACTCAGATTGACTTGATTTTTGTTTCAAGGATGGTGCACGTATTTCAGATCCTAAGAAGAGCAAGACATATAAAGTAGCCATGAAAAATTGCTTTAAAAGGGATGGAGAAGTTTTTGCAAAGAAAAGATTGGTGAGGCCTATTCAAGTAGAAATACAGCCTATGAAGACAAAGGTCAATGGTAATGATCCCTTCATTCTTCTAGATCTTGACCTTGATGTCACAACACGTGAAGGCTTGGAGATTGCAGCTTATTTAGTTTTATGGCTATGTCGCTTTGTATTTTCTTCATCGAATGACGTTATTCGTCCAACTATTTTCAAGATTGTTTCCCGAATGGCTGTTAGAGTCACATATAGCTTGGTTCCCCCAATTGTTACAAGTATTTACAAAGGTTTATCTGAGACATGAAGTACTCGATATGACCAAAAAAACCTCGGGATGGCTTCTTATGATTTTTCAAGTCATTACTTTTATGCTTGGGCAGCATTGCATTTCCCTCGGGGAGTTTATGCTGAGGATGATGAGGAGCTTGATCGTCCTTTGCTTCGACAATTTAGAGGTACGCTAAATGCTTATATTTTTTATAAGGAAGAAGCAAAAGAATTTTGAGATCTTCTACGTGGAAGTATGAGTTCCAATGATTTTTGCTGGCAACCAGTTCCATATTCTAGAAATCGAGGGCCTCGTCATGATGATGGACAAAGATCATATGAAGTCTCTGAATTAATGATAAGTATGCGAGGTGGACACGTCATGTATCATCGTAGGCCAGTTTGCATTCTTGAGATGTATAACCCACATCGCTTTACTAGGCAGCATGGATTTCATCAAAGATTGTCGAGTACTCCATCACACTCATCGATATTTTTGTTTGATGCCTCTTTTTTATATCGGGCATGGTTGAGTTTAACCAGGATAAACAGTGGGGCAAGATTCCATGTCCTTAATAATTGTGCTCGGATTGAGAATCAATGTGACAGTAGTTACAACAACTGGTGGAAAGATGATGTACTTCCACACCTAGACAACATCAATTGTAAAACTTTGTTAGCTAGTGAATCTGAGAATTTTAAATTCAAAGCTCAAGCCGATGGGTTAGGGAAGGGAAAATCCCTTCCTACAATGGCTAAAGCTCCTCTATGTCTTCGAAAATGGGACAGTTCAAAGGATTGTTGGAATCCCCAAGAACAACCAGTTCCAAAGATATTAAAGGTCACACCACCTGTTTCAAGATCAGCTAATGTTCGATCTGCTCATCCTTTAAACATCCCAGAGTATATTAAAGTGAGTTCGTCAAACGAATCTGATCATGCACTCCTTTCATCCCGCATATCTAAGGGTGTTTTCAAGAAAGAGGATATAGGCTCGAATCATGGAAGAATTCCAAACACAATTGTACCAGTTAATAATCCTGGATTTACTAAGCAGACAATTCAAGAGAGGTGTTAAACAAGAGTTACAGAAACTGAGCATAATTTGGCTTGTGCCCGTTCAGAAGATGGTGCAAATCATACTACTATAAAGTCTCCCACAGGCAGGGTTGACCTATCTTGTAATGCTCTGAATGACCTATCAACTTTTTTAGAATTATCTCTGCAATCTAGCAATAAAGGTACTTGCAAAATTTCATTACTATTATCATTTTTTACTCTTTATATATATATATATATATATATATATATACACACACACACACACACACATATATTTCCAAACCTCTTAGTTTTTTTTTTTTTTTTGAAGACTTTCCTCCACTTCCAGATCTTGCCACATTAAATTCCATCCCAGGTATTTGTGGAGACCAAAATCTTGAAAATGATATCATTAGAGCTTTATTTGATGACAACGATCAAGTCATGTCCATTCTTTCTAGCAGTGGTGAGATTCTTCTTTTGGTTGATAGAGAAAATACCAATCCATGTGAAGGGGAAGTTAATTCTAAAACAAACCCCTTCATGTGTTGTACAAGCAAGACAAGAATAATTAATAATTTTATTATGAATACTCTTCCTAAGTCTCATGGACCTGGTGAAGTACGATCTCCAAGACTAATGTCGATGTTTTCATTTGTCTCGGGTATATTTCATTAGTTTGATCTAGTTGCTTAGGTATATTTCATTAGTTTGATCTAGTTGCCTTTTCGATTAGTATGCAACTAATCGCATATCTTTATTTGTGTCAAATTCTCCTGTTGAAGTAATTACTTCTAAAACATTGGCAAAGAAAATAATTCTGACCGGGATGCCCCCATATTTAAAGGGTGAATTTGATTATGCCATGAAAAATGGCTTCTCTAGATTAAAGACCTGGTGGACCTCTAAGTCATCAAGTATTGAAGATACTCTTAAAAAACTTTTCTATGTTGACACTGATCATTTGATGAGAAAAATTGATTGTCTTCTTGCGAAAATAGATGAGTACCTTTCAAAACGCCAAGAAAGCGTCAAAGCTTTTACCACTATAGAAACAGATAGAAGGTTGACGACAATTGATAGCACGATATTAGTAGGACAATTCAAAGTTATTGGCTTGAGTGAACAACTGTTGAAATCTGAAACAGAGTTATTGAGTTTTGATCATGAAATCCAACGACTACAAGATCGGAGGGCCGAGGTAGCATCTAGCATTGACTTCATTCGTGATGAACAGCAGAACACTGAAGAGACTATTGTGGTGATGGAGAAAGAACGTGTCGAACTTCAAGAGTCTCATAATTGCAATGTTGAGGAGATACAAGATGTAGACAAGATGCGATCCATGTTAGAGAAGGAATTTGCTTCAATAGCCTCGATTGACTGGGTTGAAATTTTTTTATGATCTCATAACTCCTCAATTGTAATTCTTTATTTTATATTATATATATATATATATATATATTAGCAAATGTGGATGTTTAGATTTAATTTTTTTTTTAGTTCTCAAATAACTTCGATATCTTGAAAACGGTTTAAGTTTAAACATAATTTCATAGGAATTTTTTTTTTGGTTGAGTCGTACACAGTTTTAATTCATGCGAGCCAGGAGTAAAAACAAGTTTTTTTTTGTGGTTTAAGTCATACACAGTTCTAACTTATGCGGGCCAGGAGTAAAAAAAAAAGTTTTTTTTTTGGTTAAGTTGTACACAGTTTTAACTCATGCGGGTTAGGGGTAAAAAGTATTTTTTTGTTAAGTCATACACAGTTTTAACTCATGCAGGCCAGGAGTAACATGCAGTTTAGGCTAGTGCGTAAAGGAGCGCATGGACCTTTATTTTTGGTCCAGCCGTGCATAGTTTTAACTTATGCAGGCCAGGAGTAACATGAAGTTTAGGCTCATGCGTAAAGGAGCGCATGAACCTTTATTTTTGGTCAAGCCGTGCACAATTTTAACTCATGCGAACCAAGAATAACATGCAATTTAGGCTCATGCGTAAAGGAACGGTGCTTGCTTTTAGGCGAAGAAATGTTTTAAAAAATTTCCATTAATTGGGCCAACCCTCAAGCCATCTTTGTCAACAATCTTGTATGCGCCGTTGGTGTAAACTTCTTTCGTCACATATGGACCATCCCATTTCGGCATGAATTTTCCACCGGTGTGATGCGGAATGACAATGGATCTTCGAATTGCAAGGACCAAATCTCCTATTTGGAATGATCGAACATAAACTTTCTTATTAAAGGCTTTGGAAAGTCTGGCTTGATAACATTCCAGGTTTTGTTGTGCATCTAGTCCTTTCTCGTGAAGGGCTTCAAGCTCATCTATACATAAATGAACATTTTCTTCATTTATGAGTTCTTCTTGTAAAGCGATCTACAGGGTGGGAATTTGATGCTCCAAAGGAAGAACAACTTCAACGCCATACACAAGGGAATATGAAGTAGCTTGTGTTGGAGTTCGATACGTTGTTCGATATGCCCAGAGAGCTTCATCGACCTTTTCATGCTAATCCTTCTTTGATTTGGAGACAACTTTCTTCAACAAATTGCACATGGTCTTATTGAAAGTTTCTGCGAGTCCATTAGCTGGTACGTTGTACATGGATAAATTATGTTGTACAAACCCAAATTTAATGCAGAGCTTGGCCATGAGGCTATTGACAAATGGTTTTTCATTATCAATAATAATGTAACGAGGTACACCATATCGATATATAATATTTATTCGAATAAAGTCGACAACATTCTCTTTTTTCACTTCTTTAAGAGGAACCACTTCCGTCCACTTGGAGAAATAATCGGTTGCTACTAAGATGTAAAGATGTCCTGCTGATGATTTTGGAGTCAAAGGTCCTACAACATCAAATCCCTATGCATCAAAAGGCTATGATGCGACTATAGGATGTAACGGCTTCAGGTGGCTGGTGAATGAAGTTGACATGAAACTGACAAGCTTGACATTTATTAGCATAATTCATCGAGTCTTGTACCACAATGGACCAGTAATACCCCATTCTCTTTATGCAAAAATATAATTTATGTCCTGATTGATGAGCACCACAGATTCCAGAATTAGCTTCCTTGAGTGCTTGAGCAGCTTCATCTTCATCCAAACATCACAGGAAAACATCATCAAATGAACGACGATAGAAGATGCCTTTATAATAAATAAATCGAGGAGCTCTCTGTGGTATCTCGGTTATATGACGTGGGTCATTTGGTAATTTTTCATACTGTAAATAGTCAATCAGAGGTTGCCTCCAATCTTCATTTTTAACTTGTACTATTGAAATAGTAGTCACTTCCTCCATTTTAGGGAGTAACAGAGTATTACCCATCTTTGACAAACAGGAACTGAAATTATTTGGTAATAGGATTTTATAAGCACAACGACAAGATTGACAAGAGCATCAGCATATTTGTTTTCACTGCATGGTATGTTTTTAATGGTGACTCGATCAAATTGCCTCATAAGTTGAGTTGCATAGCAACAATATGGAATCAAATCTGGTTTGCGAACATTGTACAATTCCAAAACCTGATGAACCACCAACTACGAGTCTCCATAGATTTTCAATTGAGAGAGCTGCATATCAAGTGCCATCTCTAAGTCAATGATCAAAGCTTGGTACTCCGCCGCGTTATTACAGCAAAACTCTGTCAAGATAATTGCGTAAGGCAATACTTCGTCTTCAGGGGTAACGAAGACCATACCTGCGCCAGCTCTATACCTTCGAGCAGCACCATCAAAGTATAATTTTCAAGACGGTATCAAGTCAATGAAGAAAACTTCTTCATCTGGCAATTCTTCTGGTAGCTCCTAGTCTGCAGGGATCGGATGATTTGTAAGGAAATCAGCTAATGCTTGTCCTATGATTGCCTTTTGTGGAACATAAACTATGTCATATTTAGACAATAAATGTTCCCACTTTGCCAACCTTCCCGAGAGAACTGGTCTTGACATAATGTACTTGACAGGATCAAAATTTGCAATGAGATAAACAACATGAGCTAACATATAATGCCTTAACTTTTTTGTAGCAAAGACTAATGCAAGACACATCTTTTCAATCGGTGAGTAATTTAGTTCTGCACCTACTAATGTCCGACTCAGATAATATAACGCATTTTCCTTTCCCTCGCCAATAACTTGTGCTAAGAGTGCTCCTAATGACTACTCTTGGGCAGGTATGTAAAGGATCAATGGTTCTCCTTGAATTGGTGCTGCAAAGACCGGGGGATGAATGAGATATTGTTTGATATTTTCAAAAGAATTCTGACAGGAACCGTCCTATTCAAAAGAAACACCTTTCTTCATTAGTTTATTGAATGGATGACAACGTCCCGCGAGGTTTGAGATAAATCTTCGTACATAGGCAAACCTTCCTTGAAGATTTTTCAGGTCATGCAGATTGTGAGGTTTTGGCATCTTTAGGATAGCCTCTATTTTTGATTGATCAATCTCGATGCATTGATATCTAACAATGAATCCGAGGAACTTGCCAGAGGTAACCCCAAAGACACATTTTAAGGAGTTCATTTTTAGTTGATATCTCTGAAGCTGTTCAAAAATGTTGCGCAAATTATCAAGATGATTTTTACGCCTTCTTGTCTTTACGACCAGGTCATCAACGTAACATTTAGCCTTTTTGCGTAGTACATTATCAAAAAAATTTTGCATTGCATGTTGATATGTGGCACCAGCATTCTGGAGTCCGAAGGGCATCACCTTGTAGCAATAAACTCCCTTAGGGGTTCGAAATATAGTGAGTTCTTCGTCCTTAGGGTCCATTCGAATTTGATTGTATCGAGAGGAACCATCCATGAAAGATAAGGCCTCATGTCCCGTGGTCGCATCAACCATGAGTTCTGTAATTGGCAATGAAAAATCATCTTTCGGACATGCTTGATTTAAATCTCTAAAATCAAAACAAACTCGAATTTATCCATTCTTCTTTCTGACAGGTAAAATATTAGGAATCCATGTTGGATATTTGACTTCTCGAATGAATCCAGCGTCTATCAACTTATTGACTTCAACTTCGATCTGCGGGACTAGTTCTGGTCGAAATCTTCATTGTGACTGCTTAATGGGGCGAACACCGTTTTTAACGGCAAGATGATGAACTGCAACTTTGGAATCAAGCCCCGACATTTCTTTGTATGAGCATGCAAAAACATCTTTATACTCCTGCAATAGTTTAAAGTACTCACCTTCCTCTTGAGGTTTCAGAAGAGCACTGATAAATATTGTTCTTGGATTATCTTTCGTTCCTAAATTCAATTGCTTTAGATCATCAACAGTGGCTTGCCCTCCTTCTTCAAATGTTGATGGTGCTGGTTCGGGCTCATCATCAGAAGTTGAGTCTTCTAGTTCTGAAGTTTCATCAATAGTCACATGGTTCACAGAGATGACTTCTTCCTCAATCTTGACTTTATTGATTGGTAAGGAATAAACATCTCTCGAACATACCTGATCCAAGTTTTGAAAAACGATGTAAATTCTCGTATTTCTATCCTTCTTTCTGATAGGTACAATATTTCTAATCCACGCGGGATTTTTTTGCTTCCTGAATGAAACCAAACTTGACCAACGTATTGACTTTGGTTGAAATTTGTAAAATTAATTTTTGACAGAACCCCTGCGGTGACAATATTTTAGAAAAAATGTCATTCGTTATAGCGGAATAGATGATTGCATCATTGTGATCAATATTTTCATGGTCATCCTCAACATTCTTAACTGTATTTTGCCCCCATCCTTCACAGGTGGTCGAAATTTGATTGGATTTATTTGTTGAGGATAATTCTTCAATATCAAATTCTTTCATTGTTATTTGTTCAACAGTGACATATTTTACTGAGACGGCTTCTTCATCGATGCTTTTAGTATGCTCTATTATTTATTTTTTCATATCTCCTGCAAGCAAGTTTTGAGTGGATATAGGATTATTAAGATTAACAGTGCCTTCCTCAGATACATTTGCGAGCTTTGGTATATGATGTTTGTGTTGTCTCCGTTGTTTCTTGACCTGCTTGGAAAAGTTTGGTACATTCTGGTTAACATATTGTCCAAGACGTGTGAACACTGAATCTCTTTGTGAAGATTTCGGAGGAAGAACTTCCCCGCTTAATCGATCAAACATTGTGCCTCGAGTATCTTGTTTACCAAATCGATCAAAAATAGAAGCACGAGATTGTAAGATCTCTTCATCATTATTCCCTCTCAATCGATCAAACATTGTGTCTTGAGTATCTTGATTACCAAGTTGATCGAGAATAGAAGTACAAGATTGTATGATCTCTTCATCTTTATACTCGAATATTTGTATCATGATAGGATTTGATGAAACCTTCTTTAGCTTAATCGGGATTGGAGTGGGATAATATCCTATCCCGAATTTATGTTGTGCAGAGGTATCTCCTTAGCGACCCTTTGTGGTATCGTCGACTCATCATTTTTCACTCTTGAAAGGACTAGATCGAGTTTTCCAAGTTGGTGTGGTCATCTTTATCATAACCTGCATTTTCAAATAGTTTTTTAACACGAGGATCAAACCAACCTTCTTTACAATATTTTCTTTCTTCTGCTACAGAAGGTTTTGTGAAGCCCTTCAGTGGTGGGTTAGAGATCATCAACTTTGATAATTGAGTTACAGGTAAGGCCATTTCATTCTTCAAGTGCTTGATGTCATCTGTTGTCAATTGTTCTTATTTATCTCTTGATAGTTTGATCTTTGGTATGGTACTAGGAAGTGCCTCCGTGATAAGCTCAGCTTCAGAGTAGAACTTGACATCTGTAAAGTGAGATTCTTCTATTAAGAAAAGCTTGATCTCAGCAATGACTTGCCTCACTTCTCCATCATGATAATATTTGAAACATTGGTGTAAAATTGATGGCATAACTCCCGTCTCATGTAACCAAGGTCGCCCCAATAATAATTCATAAGATGTTTTGGAGTCGATGACATGGAAGAAAGCAAAAGAAACCAATTCTCCAATCTCATTCTTAAGTCGAATCATACCAATGGCACGTTGCCCCCGTTAATTGAAGCCTTGAATTGGTAGTTAACTTTTTAACAACTCCTCCATAGAGATTCCAAGCTGCTTCATGAAGCGAATTGACATGATATTGACAGCCGATCTACAATCGATCAAGATACGAGATATTTTATATTCTTGAATAAACCCACTCTCGTAAAGGGGTCTATTATGGAGGAGAGATCCTAACTGCAAATCTTCATCAGTGAATGAAATTGTTGTCATGCAATCGGATTGACTAATTTGGCCAGCAACAGTTAAGATCTTCTTTTTAAATCTTTCTGGATTGATCAAAGCTTGTATCAACATTTGTCGGGTTTCTTTGGGTAATTCAAGTGCCTCAGGAAGACTTAGATTTGATGGAATTTCTTTGAACCTTGCAGTCATTTCTTATTCGTTTACCGATACCTCTTTCTGAGCATTTTTTGTATTTGAATCTTTATTTAGTGGAACATCAGTTATACATTTTTCTTCACAAGCACTGATCACATAAGATGCCATTGATTCCTTTGTAAATAATTGCTTGAAAAAATATTCCATGAATGTTACAGATGTGCGAGAACATAACTTACAGTCTTCATCATCAATAGTTGTCGGCTGGGAAGACACTCTTTTTTTTCCTCCACGTCTTCGATTTTGGCGAGAATGAGATCCCCTCTTTGTTTTGGGTTGTTTTGGCTTATTAGTTGAAGGAGATGATTGTTGTAGCTTACGGACTCTACGAGGTTTTACCATAATCCATTCTTCCAAATCTTTTTCAGTAGCCACATAATCGTCCAAAGGAGGCCACCCATTTGGTTTGAGATCCAAAATAGGTGCTCCCAATATGAGTTCTGAGTCACCTAGTAGATTAGATGATTTTGTGTTAGTAATCGAGGTTCAGTATTTATCATTTTTGCTAACAAATGTTGACCAACCATCCTCGATCTCGTTTTCTAATTCAGATGATGATGCTCAAACATCTAGATCATATGTCATGAGTTTATAAAGCATTGGAATGTTGGGGTTTTTATGCCTCGGCATACCTGGGTATGCATACATCGTTGTTATCTCATCATCAACAATTAACTGTACTTGCACAGCTTCTTCAGGAAGAAAAACAATAAGTTCCTTACTTTCAATTGACGGTGTTTCTTCTGCAGAGAAAAAAGAATTCAACAGTTGTGATGGTTCTTCAGGATGTATCAGAGGTGATGATTGTGCTCATTTATTTGGAATTGGTATTGGGTCGAAGGACCCAAAAGTGACCATTGTCACATTTGCAGCTGCCATTTCTTCGCTAGAATCGAGTTTAATTTTCTTCTCGTTCAATAAACGATGAATCTCTTCCTTCAAGATAAAACATCTTTTAAGGGGATGACTAATAATCCGATGATATTTACAATACTTCGGATTATCAACCATTCTAGATTCTTCTGGCCGTTTGGGTATTGGAAGCTCAATAAGCTTTAACTCGAGTAGTTGATCAAAAATATCTAAACCATCATTATCAGTAAAGGGATATTTTTTCTCTTCAAGTTCTTTAAAACTTGATATTGTCTTCTTTTGAGTCTGATCTTGATTAAAATTGACTTAAAAGTTTGTCTTTGGCTTTTTATAAAAAAACTTCACCGATTTAGTAGAGATTGTCAAAGATTCTTTTGATTTGGAGGCTTTCACATCTTTCTTCACGTTTTTCTTTACATCTTTCTTTTCACGAGGTTTACTAAGAAAGTAACTTTAGTGCTTAAAAATTTAAATTTCCAAATCATGGGCTCGTGTTACAAGTTCTTCAAACGTATGAGGCATATTTCCTTGGAGACTATAGAGTAATCTCCAATGCATCCCTTGGACACACATATCAATCGAAGAGGCTTCACTAATGCGTTCCTTGCAATTAAGAACAAGACTCCTCAAGCGTTCAATGTAATCAATGATAAGTTTGTCTTTTCTTTGCTTTGTTCATGTAAGTTCAGGAAGACGTATCATACGTCAAGTGCTGTAGAAACGAGTGAGAAACTCTCGTTCAAGTTGGTCCTAACTGTCAACAGTCCCAGCTGTTAGATCAGTGTACCAGTCAAATGCAACCCCTCTAAGGGAACGAACAAATTGTTTCATCATTAGGTCGCCGTGGGTACCGACGTTATTGCATGTTTCAATGAAATGTGTAATATGTTGTTTTGTGTTGCCTTTCCATCGAACTGTTGAAACTTCGGGCGTTAGTAGCCTATTGACATTTGTATCTTGTCAATTCGTCTGGTATATGGCTTCGCATATACCAACGAAAATTGGGGAGCTCTTCTATACTAGGCTTGAATGGTATCAACAATCATATGTTGAAGTTGTTGGACAAAGAGTGCGGCAACAGACATTTGTGAAGAATCTCGCATGGCATTTTGTACCACGGTTTGATCACGTTGCTCTTTCTTTTGTTGTTGTTCTAAAAACTTTGGATTTTTCGGCATTTTAGTACCAGACAGATTGGTAGTTCCTTGAGTGCTTCATTTTTAAGGTTCTTGCAATTCAAGCCGGTTCATCAGTACGACGATTTGCATTTATTTACCTTCAAGGGCTTTGGTCAACCTCTCGACCGTAGTAGTGAGTTGTTGAAGATGTTCTTCAGATGAAATGGCTTCTGTCACCATCACAGGCATAGACGTATCAGAGATCGAAGAATAATCAACCCATTTCTGCTTAGGAGAAATCTGGGAGTAAGATTCAGTTCTTGAACCTGTGCTGGAGTGTGTGTCGGGCAAAGAATCATCCGTCTCTTCCTCCAAATCAACAAAAGAATGGGCAGATTGTCTCTTTCTAGTTGGTAGAGCCTTCTTTTTGCTTTTCCTAGATCGATGCTCCATTGGTAGCAAAAGTTGAGATTTACCTGCCTTTGTTCTAGCACGAGTTGTTGGAATTGACTCATCGATCAGGTCCGCAGAGTCCGTTGACTTTTCGATGGGAGGAATCACGATATTTTTTGTTGTCATTGTTGTCAGGCTTGTTGGGTTTTTGACTTGAGAGATGAGAGGAAGAGAGGGCCCCACCGTGCATGCCAAAATTTGTAAGACAAATTTTGCGAATGAATTAACATAAAATAAGGTCAAGTTACAATAGTCAATTTGATTGACTTTAACTAAAAGATGTAGTGTTGACTCTCTTTGGTGTGTTTCTCACGTGCACTGTCCTCTGATTCTCGATGAATTTGGTGAAGATGAGGGCCTGATTAGTGTATTTCTCACTTTTCAATTGGTGGCTTTGGTGAATACGAAAGCTGGATCAATGTATCTCCCACTCTTCAATTTGATGATGTTTTTGATGAATCTTCTCACCGTTCTTCATTTTGAATGACTTGAAGATAATTTGAGTTTCTTGAAGAAGGACCTTGGCAGTGTGTTCTTCTTTCCGAAGATGGACTAGCAAGGCTTTAAGGCTGTAGTGAACTTCGAGCAGAGCTTCACCGATCTTCCTTCATCCTTGGTTTCTTCTCCCTTTCTTTCTCTTGGCCCTCTCCTGGACCTCTATTTATAATGCTAAGAGTAGCTATTCATATAAGAGTCATTATTACTCTTATATGGGCTTTAAGTAGTGGACTACCCATAAATTTGGAAGCTTTAATTAATTTATGGAATTTAAATCCAACTCACTTTACCTTTTGAAAGTTTATTTAATTTGGGTCTATGAAATTTAAGTCTCTTTTAATTTAACAAACATGATTAATTGCATTTGGACTTGTATTATTTAGGTTATGAAATTTAGGTCCAGTTTAATTTAATTTAACAAGTCTTGTTAATTAAATTTGAGCTTGTATTATTTAGGTTATAAAATTTAATTCCAACCCAATTTTTTTATTGAATTGATTTGAGCTCAATTATAGACATTAATTTTTTAATTAAATTTTTAATATCTACAAAGCCTAAGACATGTTTCACATAGTAAATAACTTGCGGCTTGCTCCGTGCACTGTACGGAATATATAACATGTCATCTCTTTTTTAATTTTTATTAATTAAAGAAATGATAAATAATTATCTAAAGTCATAGTGTGATAATCGTATATTTTTTAAATAAATTCAAATTAAAGGTGGTTAATTAATGGAGAGTAGATGGGTAGTTAAAAAAAAAACCCAATTAATTGTGATTGGAGGTTTTTTAATTAAATACTCTAAATTAAGCCCATCATCACAACAGGCACCCAAAAAATTTAAGAGTAAGAGATTTCCAGTCTCTGAATTCTCTCTTATCATCAACCACTACTCATTTTTTAAGATTTTACCATGTTAAAATATAAAACATTTCATATTACACCCTAAAATTTTGTAAATGACAATAGCGTCTCTTGAAATCAACATATTAGTTTTTCATCTATCTATATTAGGGCTAACAAAATTTATCATGATCTGATTATCTGATATGAATCGATACGAAATTACTGAATTCGCTTAACCTGCATAATAAATGAGTCATGTTTAGGTGGAGTACTTTAACCTATTTATCAGCCATTTATACTTTAATAACTTGATATATCACGCGATTATTCATTTTCTACATGATTACCTATTCATCATCTGATTAGCTGTGTATCACTCGATTGCTCATGTATCTCTTTGTAAAATTAGGCACTTAATTAAGATTTTTTATGTTGTAGAAATAGAATGATAACACGAGTCGTGTCGTGTAATTTGTTTAATAAACGAATCGTAATCGATTTTACAATTTACATACGTTTAATAAGTGAAATGTATACTGGTTAAGTAGTTTATAGAAGCTAGTTTTTGTCTTGTAAATAATCATGCCTATATAATCAAATTTTGCTTACTGAAAAAATGGTCATATTAAAAAAAAAAGTCACACAAACCTACTAAGATTGGACACGACACAATTGTTAGGCCTGATTCATTCTACCCATGTCATGCATGAAACAACAAATAACACAATGTAATTCACATAAAGTTCTTGCAAACCTTATTATTGCAGTCATTTTGCTTCCTCTGTCACCAAGCCAAGGGTTTGTCTGGCCCCTTATGGGAGACGAGCTCTATCGTAGTTTATTCTATAAAAGTGAATCCTCATTGAATCTCATAACAGGTTGGTTAGGTCTTTCATATCTCAACTTGAAGGCCAAACGAGAATGACCTTGATTTAAATTTAGTTTTTAAGCACGAAATTCACCTATTTAGTTATTTATTACCAACCTTAACTCACCCACCCACCCACTTGTGACATGGAGGTCTCTAATTTGACTCTCCTCCCCCCAACTCCCTCACCGTCCTTACGTCTATCAAATACTCTTCAAATAAAAAACCCTTATTACAATGGAGATGATAAATTCACACATAAAAAAACAATGACGATAACATGATCCGCTTAAACTATGATGGCATCAAAAGGGCTAATACCTCCAACATTGGCATTTTAAATAATGCATCATCTGCCACACCAAATTATATAAATTGCATGCCCTTAATTTAAGAACTTGAATAAATATCTTAGTTTTTTGTCATCCACGACATTTTTTTTTTGTATAATATGTGTCCAGAAATCAGAGGTGGAGCCACAAAATTGTTCAAGGTGGGCACTGTATATTTTAAAAAGCGTAATTTTTTTCTTGTAATTGATAAAAATAAAATACTACATTTATATTTAATTATATCCTATTTAATACTTAAAAGACTAAAATTGCTAAGCATAGTAAATACAAATGACAAAAAAAAAGACTAATTATATTATTTTACCAAATAAATGCTAATAAAAACTATTTAGAATTGTTGAAAGTCTTGCATTAACTTTATTATTATTTAAATTTACAATCATATTATCACTTAACTATTTATTATTTATTCGATTATATAATAAAATATATTATTTATTATATTGTTGATAATGACTAAAATAAATGTTAAAATTATAAGTAAATTTATGAATATATTATACCTTTTTTAGTCTTGATTAAAAAAAAGAGTAGATATAATTTAATATATTATAAAAAATACTTAAAATATATATAAATAATTTTTTAATTTTTTTAAAGGATGGACATGTGCTCGAGCATAAGTCGGCCCCGCCCCTGCCAGAAATACTTGTTTGGCGGTAAAAACAAAGAAAGAAGATAATCTAACATATAATCAATCAACCCAAAAAGGTCAAAAGCACGTGCTTAGCATAGTCATCAGGATATTTATATATATATATATAATAAAATAGAATTGTATTTGAATTTTATCTCAGTCATATTTTCTTCCTCAAAACCATCACCAATCACTTACCTCACTCATCATCCCTTTTTCATACTCAAACGTTAAATCGCATCACTCATTTCTATCACATTTTAATCATTTATATATTTATTCTCTAAAAATATCATATCACTCATTT
>CM042196.1:10113634-10137801 GCA_023539305.1 Ilex asprella
AAAATAAAAATTTATTTTTTTCTTAAAAAATTGTAATTAGTATATAATTATACTATTTATTGAAATAAAATTAAAAAAACAATAAACAAGGGGTCTAAATCATATATAATTTTTATGTCTTTATGTATATGTGAAAAATGTATAATTTTATTAGGATAATCCACCTGTCAAAATATAGAAGAATATGATTGGTTTGGATTAAAATGGATAGAGTCATAGGTAAAATAGTAAACTATTACAAAATTATTTGTGTAATCTATGAGACTCACTGAATTACATATTTGTTTCCCAAACAAAGGTTGGGATTGGATATATTCAAAGGTTAGGGTTTTAAAGTGGATGAGTGGGTTTGGCTTGGATGGATTAGGATACAAAAAAATATATCCTATCCTATCCAACCCCATTACCCAAACACACCCTGATTGCGTTATTTAAAAATAAAGGGTTTGTCATGCTATTTTTATCAAAATTTAAGGGTGTTACTATAATAAAATTATAAATTACTAAAATAGATACTTTTTCGTATCAACTAAAAATTGGGATAAATAGCTATAAGAGGAAATTTAAGGGTGTGAATAGAAATAAACAAATTTATGAAACTTTGGTTTCGTATCAACTAAGAAATTGGGAAAAGAGAAGAGTAAGAGAAGAAAAGCAATTGGATGACGATAATAAATTAGCAGAAGCAGAATTGACAGAAAGGCATGCAAGAAAAATTTCTCTCTCCTCTCTCTCTCTATCTCTTTCTCAGATGTGTCAATCAATTCCCTCCCTATATTACTATTGGGTGGAGATCCTCGGCAGTTAAGGTCTAACAACATATTTTATTGTTAAATGGAAGGGTGACGTTTTGACTAAGAGTTCAGCACCCAACAAATGCACAAAACGATACCGTCCAATTTGTGACCATTTCAGCCCAAAAATACTGTCGTCTTTCGTCTGTGCAAAACCATATTGCTCCTTCCCGCAAAAAATAGATTGCTCCTTCCCACAAAAAATAGATTGCTCCTTCCCACAAAAATGAACAATTAGCCCCACCTAAAAACTTCCAAAAAAACTTTCTGTAGCTTGTAATCACCAACAAAAATTCCAAAGTTTCCATTGCTCTTCTCTTTTTTTGTTTCTCTGTAGTGGTTGATTGACACTTCAACTTCATGTCCTACGATTTCACACTCTCAGGTAATGTTGATATTTTTTTCAAATTTTTTTTATTGAATTTCAGTTCATAAAAATCATATTTTTTTTTTAAATCTTGATATAATTATGAGAATAACATCATTCTTTCTACTATGGTTTTATTAGTATATTTGATTGTTTGACATATGAATATTGGTGATTTAGGCTTTGATGAAACTGAGTTATATAGGCTTTGATACATAAGATTTTCTTGTTGATAGGGACCATAAAAAATAAGTATTTTCTTGTTCCATTTGTAATTGAAAATTTATATGGGCATTTTTATCTTATGTTTAATTTGTGTAACTGTTTGGTTATTGTAGGGGACCTAATTTATAGTGGAGATGGAATGTGTTGAGATTGATAAAACAGACAATACTCCATGTATGAGAATGCAATTTGACTCGGAAGACGATGCTTATAGGTTCTTTAACAATTATGGTGGAACTATGGAATTCACTGTGAGAAAAGATTATCACAACAAGAGCTTGAAGGATGGTGTATTAATTTATAGAAAATATGTTTGTTGTAAACAGAGACACAGGAGTAAAGATAAAAGGGATTGGAAAACAACAAAGGCTCGGACAGAGACTCGAACAAATTGCCCCGCTCACATGTGTATATCCCTTAAGAGATATTAAAAAAATTGTTGTTGTTAAATGGGAAGACCAACACAATCATAATTTGCACTTGAGCGAATGTATGCATATGATGTCATCCCAACGGAAAGTTACTGTAGCTCAAGGCATCGATGTTGATATTGCTGAAGATTGTGGGATATTACTTAAGGCGTTCTACGAACTTTTGAGTACCCAAGCAGGTGAGAGAGAAAGCTTAGAGTTCACTCATCTAGACAAAAAAAATTACATCCGAGAAAGGATGTAGCAAGACTTGAAATACGGTAAAGCGGATAGTTTGTTGCAAAATTTCCAAGTAGAAGCAGCTAAGAATCTATCATTTTATTATGGAGTCCAATTGGATGTCGGAGAGCGCATAACAAATATTTTTTGGGCTGATTCATGAATGATTATTGATTATGGCCACTTTGGAGATATTGTCACATTTTACACAATATTCTGAACAAACAAGGAGTACCGACCCTTAGGCATTTTGATTGGATTCAACCAGTTCAGGGAGACGGTGATATTTGGTGCTGCATTATTATACGATGAAACTGTAACATCGTTTCATTGTTTGAGACATTCCTATAAGTAATGTTTGGAAAGAAGTCTGTTACCATTTTTACTGATCAAGATCAAGTAATGACTAAAATTATATCTATAGTGATGTCAAAAATATATTATGGGTTATGCTGTTGACATCTTTTTCAAAATACTTAAAAATATTTAAAAAACATATATAAGGATAGTTTAAAATTTTCAGCCCAATTTTAAGCCTAGCATCAGGCGGCCTCGCCCCTGCCTGAAATACTTGTTTAGGCGGTAAAAACAAAGAAAAAAGATAATCTACCATATAATCAATCAACCCAAAAAGGTCAAAAGCACGTGCTTAGCATAGTCGTCAGGATGTTTACAAAATGGAGTATATATATATATATATATATATATATATATAAAAGAGTAATAGTTTGTTTTCTAAATTTGTATCCAAAAGTAAACTCTCAACTTTTGAACAAGAATATATTAATTGACATGATAATAATTGCATAGTTTGACATTTTTTGCCGCCCAAGCACTGTGTAGACTTTTCATAGTTATTATATATTTTAAATTTATATCTTAAATATGTATTTTAAATCAATACGAACCATTGATGAGTAGGTCCTATTAACTTTTTTCATTGGGACCTACTCATCTAATTATTTCTATTAATTTAAAATACATATTTAGAATATAAATTTATGATGCAAAAGCATTACTTGTTATTCAATTAACCAAAATTCTGATGCATTGATTGTGTTATTTAATTAAAAAAAATAAAGGGATTGTCATGTTATTTTATCAAAATTTAAGGGCGTTAGTATAATAAAATTATGACCAACATGCCTTTAGTCTAATGATACTTCTTGCCTTGTAAAGTTTTTGTCTTCTTGAGGTCAAGAGTTCATGCCTCTTCTTTTCTCCCCCCTAGCCAAAAAAAAAAGAAAAAAGAAAAAAAGAAAAAAAAGAACAATACAATTATAAATTACTAAAATAGACACTTTTTCGTATCAACTAAAAATTGGGATAATTAGCTATAAGAGGAAATTTAAGGGTGTGAATAGAAATAAACAAATTTATGAAACTTTGGTTTCGTATCAACTAAGAAATTGGGAAAAGAGAAGAGTAAGAGAAGAAAAGCAATTGGAGGAAGATAATAAATTAGCAGAAGCAGAATTGACAGAAAGGCATGCAAAGAAAATTTTCTCTCCCCTCTCTCACTCTATCTCTCTCTCAGATGTGTCAGTCAATTCCCTCCCTATATTACTATTAATCACCGACGCAACCCCCACCCAATGAAGCCTTCATAACTAAACTCAAAAGCCACCGTTCACGGCGTCTGTCTCTACCACCACCACTACTACTGCCAACCACCACCAGAACAATGATTTGAACAAAAGGGGACGCTACTCCACACGATGGGAGCGTCGTTGTCGAACTTGACCGAAGAGTCCAACGGTGGAAGACCGAGCCTCGGCGACATCCCGGAGTGCTGCGTCGCTTGCGTCTTCCACTACCTGACTCCGCCGGAGATTTGCAACCTCGCAAGGCTCAACCGCGCCTTCCGCGGCGCCGCCTCCTCCGACTCCGTCTGGGAATCGAAGCTTCCTCCCAAATACCAAGATCTGCTTGACCTAATGCCTCCTGAACGGTACCAAAACCTCACCAAAAAAGACATCTTTGCCATATTCTCTCGACCCGTGCCCTTCGATGATGGTAACAAGGCATGCTTCCTCACGACTTTCTTCAAATTTCTGGTTTTTTTTTTAATCGTTTTTGGTCGTAAGTTTGGAAATCAGGGTTTTAGGTTTTTTTTTTGAAGGATTTAAATGAACTATTTTTTTTGGAATTTTGTTGAAACGGATTGGGAATCGGGGTTCTGGGAAAGTTTGATGTTAGTTTTGGGGTGTTGGGAATTTGGTTTTATAGTTTCCTGTTTTTATGGATTGGGAATGACATATTTATCTTTGAATTCACTGCAAATGAAGTTGCTGTTCATGGGAAATTCTAGTGCTTGTTTGGAGTGATATTTCTTAATTTGTTATTTCCTGCTTAATTTGTATTTTTGATTGAATGATTAAAGACTGAAGCGTTGGCCAGTGTCCCGAGTATTCATCGGAAATCAAATTGCAGCTGTATAACGAACAACTACCATGATCTGCTATACCAAAAAAAAGAAAAAAAAGTACTTGGTATCTGTTTTCGTGGTTTAACGTTACAATGTAACTTCCTTTTTTTCTACATGGGTTTGCTGTGTTGTCGCTTCGTTATTTGTTGTTTAATCGATCTGTGTGAGATTGGTATTTTGAGTGAGTTAGTGTCAGGTTTATTTTTGTATCTTTCAGTTGGGGATATGATCTGAAATGAAAATTTTGAGGCGTTTTGTTATTCATTTTGTACTCCAAAGTATATCAATTTTCCTAGAATTGGGGGGAATTTACAGCTTCAGGGGCCTTTTTTTTTTTCTTTCCTAATTGCATCTGGTTTTAGTTTTATAGAAATTTTGTAGGAATCCTGGATTTATGGTATTGATTCAGTTTAGTTTAGGTTTGGAGGGTTGATTATCATTTAATATTTGTTTCTTGATGTTTGAAGAAAAATAGAGTTTTGGGTCAGTTTGATTTTTCACTTAAGATCTGTTTTTTCTTCCGCCAGTGGTCTGAGTCTAGAGAAATTGAGCAATTCTAGCATTGGGTATGAAGTATTGATTATTAGTTAACATGTACTACTCTGACATCAGATATATTACAGGAAGTATGGTTGGATAGGGTTACTGGAAGAGTTTGCATGTCGATCTCAGCAAAGGCAATGGGAATTACTGGGATCGAAGATCGCAGATACTGGAATTGGGTTCCTACTGAAGAATCTAGGTTAGATTCAAACTGAAAACTGAATCTGATGCTACAAACATTATTTTTTTTCTTATTATGGACACTGATAAAATCTCTGAGGAACTTTTAGTTTGGTAACAATTTTTCCTGTGACGTTGCCAAAACTTGCAATAAACTTGAAGTTAGAGTTTGATGGTGATGCCTCATAGAAAAACAAACGATGCTGATGCTCTATTCTTACTCTTTTTTTTTTAAAGGACATATTAGAGTCACATGCCATGGCTTGCTCATTACTATATGTTATGAACCATATCAATTAGATTTTGTCAGTGCTGGGAGATAAATAATTTTAAACATGTGGTTCTCTCTAACAGCTTCAGAGCTTATTTTGTCAAAAATATTTTCATGTTTTAAAATCGTGGAAGCTAAGGAAAGTTTGATGAATTCATGTTGTTTGGTGCTACTTATTATAGGAAGAGTTTGTTTGGTGCTATTTGTTGTTTGAAATTTGTTTAATAGAATACTTGTAGCTGTAAATTTATCCATTCTATCGTGTGTTGTTGATGAGTAAGTTTCTGGGAACTTCTGAATGGATATCTCAACTTTTTGATGTGGCGATGATGGTTTCAGATTGTGAAGTAAACTAGTGAAATAATGGATCAAATGAAGTAAACCAGGATAATGTCTTTCATAAAATGAATTTTAGAAGAAATTGGAGTGCCATGGTGCTGTAAAATTAACGAATGTCTATATGCTTTGGTAGGTAAACATGATGTGCTATTCAATAATTCTGAATATATAAGGGCTGATTTAGTAGTATTGAAAATTGTAGTAATACATAAGGATAACAATGGCTCCTCTGCCCCACTCCCCGGGGGGGGGGGTGTGGCAGGCGGATAAGAAACAGTAACTTTATTAATAAAGAGAAGAAAACATTACAAAAGAAAAAACCAAATCAAAGGTGGACAACACATCCAACACAATGACTTGTAAAAACAAAGCAAAAAATTATATTATCTGTATGACATCTGTGGGATTACAACTACTTTCCAGTAAGCCTGTTTAATAGCAGGGGATATCTCTAGTCTTTTTGGCTTAAAACACGAGCCCCATTTGAAGTGAAACCTACTTTTAAATGGCAGTTTACTATACAATATTAAGTGCATTTAATAGGTTAAGTACCAAGTTCAAGTATTTTAAGTACTTAATAGTGATTGTCCAACATTATAATGGAATTTTGTATCATTCAGTAGGATATGTTATTATAGGTTAAAACTAATGGATTGTTCATTGCAGTGGTTTATGGAATAATATCTTGTTAGATGGGGCAAAATTCTAAAACCAATCTTTTGGAGGAAGCTGAAAGATAAGGAAGTTATTTTGTTAATTGAGCTTCTAGGGTTCTAGAGGAGACCCAAAATATATGATCACATATCTAATGCGGACTGACTGATTGTAGAAAGGACTGCCATTGTGGCGGTAGCAGATTGCAGGAGCAGCTCTTATCCAGTCTACATTTTTTCATACTACTCTAGCTCAGGGTGTGAATCCTACCACATCAATAAAAATAGTTGCAAAGGCCTTTAGACATCCAACTTTAGAAATTCTATTTCAACATCCTTGCTGCAACTAAGGAAAGCCAAAAACTACACAGACACTTTTTCTGCTATTCAGTCTGATGAATTCTGGATGTATTGCCCGTGCCAGGTCTAGTCCTATCTGTCATTTAGGCAATGCACATGGAAAAGCAAAACTAGTGTTTTGTATTGCTCAGTCGGTATCTGACTGTAGCCTTTACCTAGATTCCTGAAGGACTAGACTGTAGACCTTGGATTTGTTGTTCTCCAATTCATCATCAATGGCTTTCAGTCTGTACTTCGGAAAGCTTCCTCTTGCGTCTCATTCTGCAGCTAAGGTGGCTCATTGAGAATACTTTCTGGTCTCACTGTCCCGCTCATGATGTCTCATTATGTCATGGTCGGCTTTTTTAAGTTGGCTTTTGTTCTGCTTCATGCCAACGGTGGTGAATGGCAAATTTCTTCTGCAAAATCAATATTTTTTTCTTCTTGTTTGTAGAGTAATGAGTTTTACTTTTTTGCCTTTTCTCTGTTTTGATTGTTTTCTTTATTCATTTTTTTTGCTTTGGTTAGTTTGCATCTGCTATCTAGCTCTTAAAATAAGTAGAATTATTTACTAGTCACTGGTACTTTGCCTGCATGTGATTGAGTTCATGAATAAGTCTAAAGATGGTATGTTCTTTAGTCTGTAAACTTTATGGTACTTGCTGTCAATGTCCTCACTTTCGTGTTGAGAAACAAGCCTAGCTTTTTCTACTCACCTTGTGGAAATACTTGTTTGGTTTTGCTGCTACATGATTTAGGTATGCTTGGTACTATAGTACTGGCAAGAGCTCATAATTTCTTGAAATCATCCACGATTATCTAAGGAATTGGAGGCAAACCTGTCTTCATGCTTCATTGTTGTACAATTTAATGTGTGGTTGATGAATAGGCATTGATGATCTTACATTTCCTCGGAAAAGGATCAAAGAGTTTATGCTGGAACACAAGTCAGCTCAGACATGATGATAGAAGTTCATTGTTTTTTTCTTCATGGCTTTGCAAACTGCAAACTCCACTAAGTTTAAGAGAATGGCCATATAAATCAGCTTGCTTTGGTGATTTCTTATTACTGGTCTATTTTTGCAGACAATGATGCTCATGTGGAATTTGAATGTGCGTTTGTTGGATTGCTATCTTGTTGCAGGTTCAATGTTGTGGCCTATTTGCAGCAAATATGGTGGTTTGAAGTAGATGGGTTTGTAAAATTCCCTTTTCCTCCTGATATCTACACACTGTCATTCAGGATTCACCTAGGAAGATTTGGCAAAAGGCTCGGAAGACGTGTTTGCAATTTTGACCACACCCATGGTTGGGATATAAAGCCAGTAAGATTTGAGTTGTCTACTTCAGATGGTCAGCAAGCATCAAGTGAGTGCTGTTTAGACGAAAGTGAACAAGATGATGTAAATGGGAACCACAAGCGTGGATGTTGGATAGAGTACAAGGTTGGGGAATTTGTCGTCAGTGAGTCAGATCCGCCAACTGAGGTGAGATTTTCTATGAAACAGATTGATTGCACACATTCCAAAGGCGGGCTTTGTGTAGATTCTGTATATATCATCCCCAGCAATTTGAAAAATCGTGGAAGAAAAGGATTTTTGAAGTAACTATGATTCTGGTTATGAAAAAAAAAAACTAACTATGATGCGTCTATTGTCTGGTGTTGCCAAAGATCCCAGATATTGCACGACCTATACTTTTCAAAACATTCGAGACTGGGGGATGTCATCTTAATCGTTTTTTTGGCAGTAGGTATGTGTCCTCTAATGTCCATGTAATTTTTACTGCGTTTGTATTTTGGTCCCGTTTTGTTTCAAAATATACATTTGCAGAAGATTAGAGAATGTGCTTTCATTATCACTTTTTTGGTTTTGCCGCAAACACTGTTAAGCATTTCATTGCTTCATTTGGATGGCAATGAGGTGAAATTCTTTCTTAAATAGCATTACTACAGGTGCTGTTATTGCAATTTTCTTGGCTAATTAACACACTGTTGTTGCATTTGTTATTTCTGATATACTCAAAAGTGTGCTTCTATCTCCAAATCCTGCGCCAAGATGCGCAGTGTTTGGACTGTTTATATAATTGACCCAATAAATCATAGCTTTGTTGATGTGCTTTATATGTTCTTTTGCAAATATACTAGTTCTTCACTTGGGCATATTGTTTTAATGGTGCATTACTTTACGACTATTATACATTAAAATGATTTTGAGTTCGGATTGCTGTAGATATGCGGTGAATTAAATTTGAACATTCTAAGCCTTTCCCTTCCTGTGTCATTTTCCGTTTAGTTTGTGAAGGTCGTCTCTTGGTACCACCATTTGAGAGTAATGATAGAGTGTGCCCCCTTGTCTGTTAACTGGACCACCCTTTCATTCATTCATTCGTCTGTTTACTGGACCACCCTTTCATTCATTCATATACCATTTATTGCTATTAAAAATGAAAACCCAGAAGGATTGGTCTTTCATCTGGTCCATAGGGCACGCCAAGCGAACTAAGTTGGGTGGTGTGACCGAATATGACGGTCATCTTTGCAAATTCTTTGAGATAATAAAATATTCCAACTGTGTACTCGGTTGACATGTTTGTACATATAGGATGCGGTAGATGAATTTCTACTGTGTCTGTTGAGTCGTGTCCTGGTCTTGTCATATTTTTATTTTCAATATTCGGGTCTGGTGAGGTGAGGTCGTGTTATATTCAAGTTGTGTCAATTGAATTCGTGTTGTAGTGATATCATTTGAGTGTCATCTGATAACCAAAAATTGTAAGGCTTGGTTCCTTTTTTTCTCAACCAATTCTACAACATACAGGTAGGATTGTTAGTCGATCGAACTCGAGTTGAGTTCTAGCCGAACTTGAAAATTTTGTTTTTTAATTGAACTTAAAAAATTGTTCAAGTTCGGTTTGTTTAAGAAACGAGTTGAGCCTAAATGAGCCCAAAACAAGTTGAGTTTGAGCCGAACCTGATTTGCACATAAATGAGTCGAGCTTGACCCGAGTTTGTAGAGCTTGTTTTCTAAACGAGCCTAAAAATTTATTCAAGGTTTGGCTCGTTTAGAAAATGAACCGAGCCGAATCCGTGACGAACTCTAGTCAAGCTCGAGTCGTTTAGTTTGATTAATAGTCTTACGTATAGGTCCTACTAAAGTGGGGAAAAAACTGGAGATACCCTCATTTTGCCAAACCAGGTAAAAAATAAAAAACTCATTTAATTTCAATTCCAGTAATACTAGATTAATAGACAAAAAGGTAGGCATTTTTTTTGGCATAATACCAGCTAAATGGGTCGGGCATTAGTGGTTGAGACTAAACCAATCAATTTTTTGTTTGTGTTAATTGGTCATGTCATTTTTGTGTTCATATTGTGTCTTATAGTGTGGTGTCCCAAATTTACACCCTTCCTCATTTATGTAACCTTGTTCTATTTTTGGAAAAAAAAAATACTGTTGTTCACACCATCTTTTTATTATTTTACGTGACACAATTTCAATAATTAAATATTTAATAAAAAGATTCGTTGATCTATCGATCCGTATAAAAATGGTGAACAAAAACGAGGCATAAAGATAATAAGTGTAATATTGTTGTTTTGATAAATATATTAGCAAGCAGACACAATTTTAATTTATTAAAATAAAAAATGTATTAGAGAATATCTCACTCGGTTTATGAGAATCTCCATTCATAACAGGCCAAGTGAATTAAGAGATGCTCTTTGAAGTACTGCATTTATGATTTTATCATATGGTGCCGATCTCTCTCTGTCTCTCTCTCTCCGGTGGGACTTGAATTCCATGGCTTTCCTTCCATTAAATACCTGCTTGAAGAATCCATAAGAGGAGACCCTTACTCTGGAGAAATTGTCTTGGTTCGGCGCCGCCTGCGCAAAAATTATCCTGTCATTTTCATTATGTTTCTTCTGGAGATGGGTACTTTTAGCAGCTTGAAATTTATGCCTATGCAAACTTAAACTGTGTTTAATAGTGTCGTGTGCTGCGTATTCTACAGTTCTCCTGTAGCAATTTTTTGATTTTCACGTCTCATACTTGTACCGAGTCGTGATAATCTTCTAAATATCATTTTAATTTTATCAGATGTCTCCAAAGAGATTATAGTTTTCTTGGAGGCCCTCTCTTTTGTGGGCAACGATAGACCATCGGGTCTCATGAAACATAATTTGTGACGGTAGATTTAGATTTGATTTACTTATAGTTAGTCATTGTGAAAATAATGCAAGTAAAATAAAATAAAAAAATGTGAAATTTTACACCTGTCGTGATGTCAAAAAAGGTACGATGTTGAAAAATTACTTTTTCTATAATATTGTTGGATTTGAAAACGTTTGCTAAATTGATAATATCCACTGCCAACAAATGATGGGAAAAAAAGGGGGTAAGAGGCAAGTGGGCTAACTAATAATGGGTCATGATCAAAGAGTAATGTGGCTTTTTTGTTCAACCAAGCAATGACCTCCTTTTTTTTCTAGCTTTCTTTGGACTTTGTCATTTTTTCAGTTGGAAAATTTTGTCATTTTCTGGTGTTGCTTTGAGATAGCAATGTGTAGTAATGGTTGCGTACCACCATCTTAAAAAGCCCAATGTCTGCTTTGCTCTCATCTAGAGAGAGAGAGAGAGAGAGAGAGAGAGAGAGAGAGGTAGTCAGGAGGAGGCGTGAGAAAGGGAAGGCATAGTGTGTCATCAGTTCGTGAAGGCGGGTATGAGGGGACCAGATGGCGACCATTGATCCCCATTTCTATCTTCCCTTCACCCAACCGACAACATACCTCTCTCTCTCTGTCACACACACACGCATGCGGGGAGAGTTTGAGACAGGGAAAGCGAAGGACAATGCTGCTTATCAGTTGCACCCAAAAGGGAAGTACAGAACCCTACACATACACTGTACACTGGTTGCATTCAACACTCAACGGAGAAGGAAACAACTCCGGGTTTGACTAGAGTATTAAAAATAGTATCTATGTTTGGAGGAGTAAGATTATTTACATTTAACCTTCTTTAAATTTCATAATAATAAAAGTCTCGTGCATTAAGTACGTCACTTTTTTTTTTGTGTGGTATTTCTACTCTCCTAAATTCATTTTTTTGAACCAAAGAGGACTAGGAAACCTTTAAACTTCCAACCCACGCCCGTCTCTTTCTCTCTCTCAGCTTTCTGGTCTCAGTCCGATCCACTCGACCCAGACCAAGACCCATATATTAGATATAGCTTTTGGGTTGATTGTTTCCTTGTGGGGAGAGAAAGAAAGAGCAATAGAGGGTCCAAAACATGGAGTGGAATCACTGGAATGGCAATCTTAAACCCTTGGTTCCTCGACCAGATAACTCCTTCGGCTTTGTCTACAACTCCAAATGTGACCAATATTCAGGTAAATTCAAAGTCCCTTGCCCTTTCACAATCCTCAGTCATCATACATCCCTTTTGTGGAGAGAGAGAAAGAGAGGGAGATCCAAACTTGTTTTCTTCTAAAGAATTGGAAACAACAATTAATATAATTCAGCAATCCCTTTATGGATAAAATTGGAATCGTACAGAGAAGATTAGAATGGTTGCTACTCAAAAATGATACTCTCAAATCGACTATCGTCAAGTTAGTTAGTAAGAAGTCATAATTACATGCCTAAGCATTAAAGAATCATTTTTTTCCCCATGAAATATGCTGTTACTGAACATGCAACTTGATTTTTCTTTCTTTTTTTATTGCAGCCATAGAGATGAAGCTTCCGGTGCAGACACAGAGTGCAGTCCTTCCAGTGATGGACATGTACACCTATGGGAATGACGAGAAGAAGAAGAGATTGACAAGTGATCAGTTAGAGTCATTGGAGAGTAGTTTTCAGGAGGATATGAAGCTCGACCATGATAGAAAGATGAAGCTGGCCAAGGAGCTAGGGCTGCAGCCACGGCAAATTAGTGTTTGGTTCCAAAACAGAAGGGCTAGGTGGAAGACTAAGCAGCTTGAGCGCTTATATGATGCAGTTAAACTGGAACTTGATGTTGTGCACAAGGAGAAGCAGGAGCTCCAAGAGGAGGTTACATAACTCCAAAACTCTCTCTCTCTCTCTCTCACACACACACACACACTAGTGTCCATGCATGACATGTAATCCGTTTTAGGTTTTCTTTTGTTAATTCGTTTTGTACAAATAACATTAAATTTCAACAAAAAAAAAAGGGCAATGAATTTAAAAGCTAGACTTGATAATTACAACAATTTCACTGTGGGTCTCAGCATTTGTTGGGATCTATTATTTATTTAATAGTTGTGATTATTAAGTTTATTTTTAAGTTCATGTAACATTACTCATAACACATTTCTAAGAGGTTTCTATGTAAACTTTTAGTTTTGTTTTTTTAAAAATAAAAGTCATATTTTCTTTTTTTTTTTTTTGGATTCACCTTTTGTTTTCTCATTATAATAGCATGTATAGTAATGCATTTATGTGTACATGCATAAATATATTACATATGAATCACAACACACTTCTATTACTTAGAAATAGTGCATCAAACTTTATTTTTTGAGATTCTATTAGCTTGACATTGAGAGAATTTGCTATTTCTTTCGATGTTTAAATGAGATTCTTACATGGTTCATTATGGAACCCATCACAAAAATGGAAAGAGTAATTCTAAATGGACTTAAAAAGTAGACTTAAAAATTAGATTTAATAATCTCAACCATTGAATAGGTAGAGGGTCGCAATAAAAGCTGGGACCTATAATGAAATCAATGGTTATAATTATCAAGTCTACTTTTTAAGTCCATCTAACATTACTCAAATTGAAATAACCTATAATTTTTTCGCTTCTTTTACTTTCTCTCCATGAGTATTCAAATATTGGTTAGAAGCTACTAATGTCTTTCACAATACAACTTCTATGAGATTTGTGAATACATTAATGTTATTAGACATAACTTGAGAACATAATTTGGGAACTTAATGTATTATGATTATTAGATTGATAGTAACGTGCATTTAATGTTGGGATCCACTGACAACCTAATGTCCCAAATTATATCTCAATAACATTGATCTTGTGAATAATTTCTTTGTTGTTTTTCATTTTTTTATTACACATTTCTAGTGTTCTGAGGGAGATTTAACTAATCCAAATATTTATGCAATCCTTGTTTATTTTTCAAACAACTATGATATAGTTGCAATTAAATCAAACCTGAATTGTCTCTTATTTCAATTTGGTCACCGAACTTTACTTGTCCAAATCTAGTCTCTCAACGATCAATTTTATCTCAGTTAAGTCATTCTGCTCATTTCTACCATTAGATCAAAACGAAAACATATGATTTAACACTTGATAACTAACGGTAGAAATATATGGAATGCCTTAAATTGAGAAAAAATTGATAGTTGAGGACTAAAAATTGAGACAATTAAAAATTCAAGAATCAAATTAAAACTGAAGGCAAAATTTAGGGAGCAATTATGATATTTACCCTTTTCTGTTTAACTTGATCAAATTCTGCCTTCGATTTTGGGATTTTGTTGGTCATTCGAAACATATGGTTGTCAATGGGCCGGGTCAAGATAGCTTCCCATGTGATAAGGTTATGGCATTGAGATATTGAATTGCATGTGTACGTAAATTAAGCTATCCTAATTTTGTTTCATCAATTATGATAAGGTTATGGCATTGAGAGCCATCCTCAGCGAGCAAGCCACGAAGAAGCAAAGGTCCGCAGGCTATACAGATATCTCCGGTGAGGGGACTGTTGAAAGCACAGCAGTCGCGACTCACGGCTCTGGCAAGCAGAGGGGAACAAGTGGTCATCAGATAGCTCAGTGCAACTATGTCTTCAACGTGGACAACTACAATCCGGTGATGTCGCCTTACTGGGGAGTTTTGCCTTCTTATCCTTCAGAGGGGGCTCCGGCTAAGCTGTTCGTGAAGCGTGGCCACAAACATCAAATAATACCTTACTGAAAGATTGGGAGTAGCTTTTCTTCTAGTGGATTTAGTTGTGGAGGATTGACAATCTACCCCTGATCGAGCAGAGCTAGTAAATATACTCAACTGCTTCCATGGCAGTGGGTGTTTATTAGGACTATCAAAACAGGCTTCTACTATTTCTCTTACTGGTTTTCTCATCATTGCTACCATTTTGGTTCTGATTAATAGTTTCTAATCAACTTCTTGGTACCTTGGTCACAAATGCATAACCATGGTATTAACAAGGAACGTTACGTAAAATGTCACAACTAGAATTTAGTGCAACAAACTGTAACACCACGTAAAAGAATCCCCAGGTCTTCGTTATCATGTAATCAACACCGGACTAGCACAGGACTGTCGCTACTGCATCAATTGCAAAATCATCCCCAGCCTCTTGAATCTTAACCTCGATTGACATCAGAAGAAACGAAAAGGGCACAGCAGCGGAGGGACATAAAGATGTAAAGGACAGTCTATAAAGATAAAACCAACAAAACCCCACACATAACTTGTTTGAACAAGAGGGGCCAAGAAAACTGAGAAATGGAAACTTTAGATATCAAAAGTCCTGCCAACAGCTTCGTGCACCAAGGGCAGCCACTCCTACTAAATCCGCAAGTGCATGACAGAACTACATTCCAATCAAAAGTTAACATCCAATCGAGAACTACAAAATTCTCATCTTACCAAGTGTCGAGAGAAAAATGCAAATATTTTTGCTGACATCAAAATTAACTTTCCAACTTTTAGAAAACACAACGTCGCAGCTCCGATACATTTAACAATAACAAAAACGATGCTCAACGCTTCCCACCACCTCCTCCAAGTTTAGGACCTTTCGGTGCACCACCCTTGGGCATGTTACCCTTGCTACCAGTCTTCTGTACCTTGGCCATCACCTCTGCCTTCTTTGCTTTCTTTTCATCCTTGGTTTTCTTGATCCGCTCCTTAATTTCACTGCACAAAACAAATAGGTCAGTGGGCACAAGTTTCACATACAAATAATCTTAAGACTCAACATTTTGTAGAATCCCACAAATTTTAAATTACACGACATTGCCAGGAAAACTAATGGAAGAATTAGATCTAAAAACAGAACCCATTGCAAATGCACATAAACAGACCGTAGAGCAGCCTCCCTGGCAGCATCTCGAACTTCAGGCTTTTCAGTTCTCTTCTTCTGGATCACCTCCAGAGTGGCACCAACAATGGACCTAGAGTAAGGCTTCTTGGTGGCACGGCGCCTCTTCTTGACAGCCTCTTGGGCAATATCCTGCAAATTTCAACTCAAAGGCAGTAAATTAGGCTTAAGCACCAAGAAATAATCTCAAAAAATTATTAAAGGATGATACTATCAGCAAAAGAGCCATTTATCATTTAAGTGATAGACATGACTTGAAAGAGGGAAAAGAACAAAATCAATGTTTTCCCTTCTTAAAACTTTGCAGGAAGAAGATCAATGTAATAGTGAACAATACACAAAAAATTTCCATCAAAGTCTAAACCTCTAAAGTCCAAACAAGTTTCTACCAATGTTACCTGGATCGTGGGTCGTTTTGGTACGTGGTACGGGTACGGGTACATGGTACGACAATTCTTAGGTACGTAGTACGATAGGGGTAGGTTTAGTTGGTACGATATTTTGGGTCGCAATTCGTTTGGGAACTCTTATATAGATCGTTTTCACTACTATACAACATTATATATTACAAAACATTCATAAACACTAATTTAGTTACCATTTATTTTATAATTATGCTTGATTTTTTATTATCTAAAATAATATATAATTATAAATCTATATATATGTAGTCAATTATTATGTATTTTATATTTGTGATACAAGTTCTGAAACGAATTGAGTTACGGTTAGTATTACAATTTGGGGTCGTCCATTTTGGTGATCCAAATCGTGAACCCACCTCGTTTGGGATCGATGTACCCGGATCGTGGGTCGTTAAGCGTTTAGTGAATTGTGGTAACCATGGTTTCTACAGCTACACATCACCATATATGGACATGAGCACCAGGTTTCTCCTGCACATTCAAGAACAACCCCCTAGGAGCTTGTCAGAAATGACTTTGACCAGGCCATGATGTCTCTCACACGTGCCACTCCCCGGAACTATTCGCACATCAGCGCAATAAGAAAAATCCATCCACATTTTGTGAACAGATTACAAATAATTTGCAATAGTTGAATCAATGGATTTTCCTTCAAACATTAATTTGTTTGGATATTAGAACTTTCAAGTCAGAAGTAATGAACACACCACTTGATTTGTATTTGATGATCTTTGGGGAAGGATGTGTGGGAATTGACTAAAACAGAAGATAGATAGGGCCTAGTTTTTGTGTGGAAGCAACCAGATCAGCAGTGACTCTACCATGGTTCAAGGTCGTAGTATTGGCTTTCAACTCAGAGGGTACTGATACACATTGGTCGCACCATAGTATCGGATGATACGGTCAAAACGATAGATTGAATGTCCAATTTTTTTTAAAAAAAATCATAAAAAATTATAACATAAATATTATCATCCATGCATCTAAGTCTAAAATATATCATCTTTCACATTAAACAATTGTGAAAATAAAATATAAAGGTGTTCCCAAAAATATTTCTTATCGGTAATGATCAATTTAAATATTTAAGAACATACTGAGCCACAGTTTGTATAAGATCTATCACCAATTCAATGATAACAAAAGATTAGGACATCAAATTCAGTCTAAATATTATTATTGATTAATTCAATATATCATTATAATGCAATAGATCAATTAAGAGTTAGTTTTACTTGATAGAAAAAATACAAGTACAGTGTATACACTATAAACTGGGTCACCGAAAAGACAAATGAAGAATACCAACAATTAATTATTGAATAATATACTATACCTATTAACGTTTAAGGATCCCTCCCCTTAGGCTCTCATACATCGGGTGGTATCAGAGAGAGAGAGAGAGAGAGAGAGAGAGAGAGAGAGAGAGAAATCGAACCATTATCGGGAGCTCCAATTCCCAGGCCTAGTTTGATCAATTGTCACAAAGTGAAGACCAGGGAAAACCGAAGAGAAGAGGAAGAAGAGCAAGACTCCCTTGCAATTGTAGGGACTTGATTTTCCAATTTTGCTTGCAATTTCTTCTTCTTGCAAAATATCATATGGGTACTCTGTGGGAAACTGAAATATTGATCGTAGTTTGCTTTGCATTTAGGTTTCTCATAGACTTATTCATCTTTTGTGTGGGTGTTGGCTTCATCCTTTTCTTTATTGTCCTTCTACCGATTTAGCCAGTGGCTTGTTGTTTATGACTGGTTTGTGTGATTTTCAACACGAATCGTTTGACTCGGTATGAGTAAGTCTGAGTTAACCGAGTTAAGTTCGAATTGTACCAACTTGACCGACTCATATTTGAGTCAAAGGCCAATTCGAGTAAGACCCAAAGATTTGGTGTAAGGTGTATCGTTATCGTTTTGGTAGAGACGGAGTTGTACTAGACTCGGCCGATACTTTGAACCCTAGACTCTACAACATGGATTATGACTTCTAATGATGAGAGTATTGATTCTACCACTTTTTTTCTGGTGCTGACAGTGTATATTACTCCATGTGTTGCTTCTTCCCCCCACCTCACCCCCCCCCCAAAAAAAAAAAATCTCTCTCTCTCTCTCAGTAATAAACTGTTCCATTTCTTCCATCAAGTCCATTACCTGCAAACGTTTTTTTTGGAATTCCCATGTTTGGCTGTGTATTGTTTGATGACCTTATAGCCCTTTTGAGCCAAAATAAAGTGCTAAATTCTATTTTCACCTCATTTTGATGGAGTATTAGACTGGTAGATAATGCAATAATAGAACGGTTACTAGAAAGCATATGCTAATATATTGCACACAGTTTTGAGGCACTCTTTTCTGACAATTTTATTCTTGGCTGCTTTTACACTCGCCGTGGACTTCTTGCTCCCTCTCTATGTGACTTAGATCTCTACTCATTAAAGCGGTGTAACAACCATAAGATGCTCAATGTACTGGCATTTGAGAGTAATACAGAACAAAAAAGAAAAGTTTTGAAATGTCAAAAGTCATTCACCTTCTTATGCTGCTTCCTGTACATGGCTGTCCAAGTAAGCTTTGAAGGCTTCAGTCGGTTGTGAAAGTACCTCTTGCATTTTGAGTTGGCGAATAAAAACACCTAAAGGCAACAACGTGAGCACAAAAACACCATCAATAGATGAGGCGAGAAAATTACCTACTCCCACTAAAACAGAGAAACGAAGAAAATGGAGCAATGACTATAAAAATTGAGTGGACAAAATATCAGCATTAGGATCACCTGCGAATCTGCACGAACAAATCTGATGCCCCTCCCAGGATATATCTTGGCCCCACTGAAACGACAGAGTTCGGTCCTGGAATGACAAGATCATATACAGATTCTTAGAAATGGAAGTTCAGAGGGCAGGAGAATATACTAACTAGTGTACGAGGAAAGAAACAAAAGGGCATCATCGTAAGGTGATGTATCATGCAAATTCATCATAAAATTAAACATCCACATTCACAAAGTTCATAATATGGCCCTAAATGAGAAGAATCAGTATAGACCTTAAGACATTAGCAAGAGCAAGACTTCATGATAAAGAAGGCATAATTAAGTTGCCAAAAAACTACCACAAAGCTTCATCTCATGTCTTACAAACCTAACATCATCTCTTTTTTATAAAAAAGCTGAGAAACTAGCAAAAGATCTGTATATCATCATCTTTCCTAAAAAAGTAAGAAACTTGCAAAATATTTCGAAAACCTCGTTGTCATTTTTCCATAAAGAATTTTTCTCACCAAGAGCATAAGAGTATAAGACAACTAGTATCGCTTTGTTTAGCTTCCTTAACAAATGGTCATGTTGATATTAAATCTCAAACCATATCATTTTACTCTAGAAATATTTAATCCTCATGCACTAACATTGGATGAAAGGCAGGTCAATAATAGATCATTAGTTGTATAAGCTCCCCAAAATCAACTCAACATCATAATATCGCAAGCATCTTGGAGACCATCTCCAAAACAATGATTAGATCTCCAAACACATTAGCTAGACAAACATAGTGCAATGTGTTATCCGATGTCGATACGACTCAACACCTCCCGATCCAATATCATTACATGTTTTGTGTAAACCATGAGACTCATGTGACTTGGCCCACTCTTCCGACACACCTCATGCCCTCCAAAGATTATGACCGATACAACAACCTTTATTCATAAAACAAAGGCAATCTCTCTCAATTAATCATGGCCTCAACACTAAACTGGAAAAGCACCAATATAATATATTGTGTTTAAAAAGAGAAACACCTCCTTGTTTAAGCAACAAACACTTCCAATTATCGACTAAGATTGAATAGAAGAACATGATCCAATATCTCCTCTGAAGATGAGAAAGGTCTTGTTTTAAGGAGTAGTAGAAAAAATTTTAACCATCACATTCCATCCCTTTTGAAGATGGATCTACTGTCCTCCTCAGTTTTTTGCAACTCTTCTCACAGTATTTGGATTCACTTAGATTAAGGTTTTCTATTTTATAGTCCAGAGATAGGTGACACTAAAATGGGTAGATGATGTACTTTCCACTACGTTATAGATTGCTTATGTATGAATAAGTCCAACAAGGTAACATCCAACAGCTACTGAAGCCGAAGCAAACTCCATCCGCGTATTTCTGGTTTGCGATCGTTAGCAACATGTTTTGGGATCCACTTTGACCTTTTTCCCAATCTTACTACCTTGTATTACACAAAGCCTTTACTTAATAGATCTTACAGAAACAAAATCATAATATATACTCAAAACACCAGCTAACACGGTTTCTCTACCTGTATCAAAGTCCTTCCTGTTTCCCACTAATTAAAGCCACAATCCCTTAGTAAATCTCCCATGTATCAATGGTAAGTGTTTCGTATAAACACACATACATATAAAAAAGAACAGTTACAAAGATATATATGTTCGAATTCAAACATTTTGATATCTACATACAAATTCAATGCAATTCAGAGAGAGAGAGAGAGAGAGAGAGAGAAAGAAACGTACTTGAGAACCATGGCTGCCGCTGCTGTTTGCTGAAACCCTAGTGATAGCTCGTATGTAAAAGGAGATGACTGGTTTAAATGGCCCCTTTCTAATCACATGAACTACGAAAGTGCCACTGGGATGTGGACTCCATTTTGGTGTGATTGGGGTCAGTGGACAGGCTGAGATGAGCCCAATATTGAAGCCCCTAAGGCCCAAGTTTAACTTACTGGTCCAATTGATTAAGGACCTGACGTGGCATACTAAAATAATTCGAGATCCAGAAAAAAAAAATTAGAAAATTACTTGGATCAGTTTATACAAAAAAATTCAAAAATAACATAAGCAAACAAAACGACAAAATAATTCGTCCTATTATACAATTAGTCTCAATCATTTAAGAACATCAAGAATATTTTTCATATATTAGAAATAAAAGAAAGTGATATGAAAATTTTGAACAAATTTGAGATTTATTTATCGATTAAAATATTTGGATAAATTCAAAGAATTAAGGATTTTTTAAAATTATGTGAAAATAGGGTGTGAGGGACTTTCTCCTTTTAATTAATCTTTTTGTTTTACAATTTATTTCCATGAAATGCCAGATTTAGTGGTTTCCAAATTCAAATAATTGAGTTTGAGATGTTCATATTAACTAGGGTACCAACCGTCAAGTACACTTTTCTATTGTAAGGAGTAGAAAAACCTCTTACAAAATATATGATTAGATTGGGATCAAATGAACAAGAAATGCGGCACCACCCACTTTGTAAAATGAATAAACTGTTAGAGATCGAGATGAGTTGATCGGAGGGAGTCCAATGCTTAATTAAGTAAAAGTTGACAATGTAATTAGAGTTATTTGTAGGGAATGTAGTTGTGAGATTCCATATTTTATATAAATATAAATGATATTAACGTAATAGTATTTTTTTTAAAATGATTAAAATAATGAGAGAAACTTTGAATCGTTGTTAAAGGAACAATCGCGTAAGTTTGAGATACAGTGATATTGACTTTTTAGTCAAATTTAATTTTTGCACGTGTTTAAGGTTGATAAGGGTAACTAAGTAAATATATTAATTTTTTTAAAATTAAAATAACATTACGATAGAATTCGGGAGGTCCAAAAACCTTAGAATAGACATTTAGCGCATATAACGATTCAGATGGGTAAAATAGTAACGTTAGTGTTTCGGGTGTAAATTGACTTTAGTTTTGAGATAAATAAAAAACTAAATATTTTTGGGTTAAAATAACATTGAAAAGTAATCCGAAATGTCTAAAAACCTTATGGTAGTCATAGAGATCAAATTGGAGATATTTAGTGACAAAACCGTAATTTCGGAGAAAAATACAATTTTTGACCCTATGAACAGTAAAATTCGGTACTTTCTAGTTTTAAAAAATCATTTTCAGCCCCATTTGTCCCATTATTTCTTTCCATTCTCTCCTAATTCCTCTTAGAACCCTAGGACAAGATAAAAGAAAAGAAAAGAGGGAAGAACAAAGTCTTTAGAGTTTGAGTTTTTGTTTGAAAATCTAAAAACATTATTTGGGATTCTTGGATCCACTTGGACAATTGAAGGTAGAGCTTGGGTTCTTGAGTTTTGAGGTAGGATTTTCCTTTCTTTTGCATATACATTGATGTAGTTTATGTATGTTTTATATCTATTTGTTTAGTATGAGCTAAATGCATGTTATGGGTCTTTATTAAATGATGAGTTTACTATGAATTTGTAAACCTACATGCATTAAATGAATTTGGGTATTGTGGGTTTGAAATTCTAACTTAATTTTTGTTATGTGTGTTTGATTGAACTTAAGATTTTGGATTCTTTAAAATATATATGATTTTGTATATAATGTATTTGATTTGTCTCTTAAGAATGAGTATATTCCTTTGTAAATGTATATTTGAAGATTTTATGTCTATCATGTGTTTGATAAAATGCCAAAATGACTATAAGTATTGATTGTTAAAACTTGTTTTTTCAATCTGTGATAGTTAGGAAAGGTTTGGAAAATTTTGTTGCGAAAATTTCCATGTTCTGTTTATATGATTAATTTTAAACAGTAACTTTGTTTAAATAGTGACACCAAACTGTTACAGTTACATAAAACAGTGACTTTATTTCTGTGTATGTTTTAAACAGTTACACCAAACAGCGACACCATACAGAACCGTTAAAACAGTAATTTCAAACCGAATCTGTTTTATAACTTGCTTTGAAAAGTGTTACTGTTTTCCTATTTTGAATAATTGTAATCTTTGTTGATCAAAATGGATGCAAATGATAATAATGTTCTTGTTACTACAAATCATGTTGTGTCTGTGGTGCCTATCTCTGTACCTACTCATGTGTCTCATAGAAAGAAACCCGAAAAGTTCAACGGGAACGACTTCAAGAGATGGCAACAGAAAATGTTATTTTATCTCACTACGTTGAATCTTGCAAGGTTTCTTTATGAGGATGCTCCCGTTTGTAGTGAGAATGAAACTGACCGCCAAGTTATTGTTGCAGTGGATGCATGAAAGCACTCTGATTTTTTGTGCAAAAATTATATCCTCAATAGATTGGATAACACATTATATAATGTGTATAGTCCAATCAAGACGGCTAGAGAGTTGTGTGAATCCTTGGATAGAAAATACAAGACGGAGGATGCCGGAATGAAGAAATTTGTTGTGGGCAGATTCTTTGATTACAAAATGGCGGATTCCAAGACTATCATAAGTCAAGTTCAAGATCTTCAAGTGATCCTACATGAGATTCATGCCAAAAGGATGGTGCTTAGTGAATCTTTTCAAGTGGCTGCAATTATTGAGAAACTACCGCCAAATTGGAAGGATTTCAAAAATTATTTAAAGCACAAACGTAAAGAAATGAAGCTTAAAGACTTGATCGTGAGATTGAGGATTGAGAAAGACAATAGAGTCTTCAAGAAAAAAATGGGTAATCATTACATGGAGTCAAAGGCACATGTGATTGAAGAGGGATATAAAACCAACAAGAAAAGGAAATATGTTGGTCAACAAGGGACCAAGGGTGGTGATTCCAAAAGGTTCAAAGGCAACTGCTTTATGTGCAATAAACTGGGACATCGTGCAAAGGATTGTCGAAACCATAAAACACAAGTGAACCACAAGGGGAAGGCTGCCCAAGCCAATATAACCGAGGTAGAAAAACTTTATGAAAATGTTTCTAACATAAGCTTTTTTGCTGTAGTATCCGAAGTCAACTTAGTAGGAAATACCAAAGAATGGTGGGTGGATACCGGGGCCACTAGACACATATGTTCGGATAAGAAGAT
>CM042196.1:10152012-10180383 GCA_023539305.1 Ilex asprella
TTAATTCCTATTATGAGAACCATAATAAAAATTAATTCAAGTTCCCAGAAAATTAAAACATCTATACAAACAGAAATTGTTTTAAATATCTAACAAAAAAAATGAATTAATCTATCGTGCTTTACCTGGCATTATACCAACCAAGTTTGAGAATTAATCACCACAAACACTCCAGTAAAATAAACATAGATCCACTTTTGAAAATGCTAATACATACCAATTGAAATTACCAAGTGATGGAATGGTCATTACACACTCAATCTTTGCTAATATTTCAAAAGGTTGTCTATTTCTTCATATCAATGTTCCCCTGTTCTCAGTATATTAGAAGTACTGCACCTAACTACTTTTTACCGATGATAGGAGTCTTCGCAAAGAATGGATTAAATGCAGAGTTATGATTATTTTAGCCTTTTGTACCCATTTCTTCTCAAAAAAAGTTTCCTTGTACTCTATTTACAAGTCAAATAACAAGTCAAAAAATGGTTCTAATACTATCATCTCCATTATCTTTTTGCAGAATTTTCATTCTTTGATGACTTATAACAAAGAATGAATGCACTCTGCTTGCATTGGAATGACAATAACAATAATACTAAGAACAATGCTGAATTTGATAATAATATTTGTGATAGACATAAAATAAGGGGATTTTCCTATTTTTCACATGCGATCACATAAAAGTCTTTAGGTAAAAAAAGGATGACTATTACGCACGCAGACAGAGTTCTACTTTAATCAATAGGTAGTAACATTAAGCTTTGGTAGACATTATTTCCAAAAAAGAATAATAATTCAAATTGTACCTGCTGCAAGTATTTTCCATAATATTTAAGCAAAAACGAATTAAACATTGCATGACCAACATTGTCCATTGTCCATTGCCCATAATAGCATATGCATCTTTAATGCATGCTTTCATATTAAAATAACACAAATGATACCCAAGAAATTTAATCAACCCATTAGCAGGATTATAAGGGTTCTTCCTGCGAGTCAATACTTCACATTCTAGAATCATAGAGGTTGTATACACAAAAAATATCCAAACAAAAAAGCACCACCTTAGATCAATCACATGAACTCTCCCCTAAATTAAAAAAGCCAAGGAGATTAGTGGACCACAATCAAGTTAGATCGGAAGTTTTACTTTTAATGAAAGGAATTGGTGGCATCACCAACTTTGGGACATAAGTTTCTGGAATTTTGGCAATAAATGTTGGAGAATTATTTTGAGTATCTTTCACTGCAGAAGATACAAGTAGTTAAGCACTCACACGAAGCTCAAAAAAATAAAAAAAAATCACCCACTTGACTCACTAAATCAACTAGTGGAACCAATGATGGATCAAGTAGCATTCCACTTCTTAGAATTTGAATGAGAAACATGTAAAAGAAGGGTGAAGACCAAGATCAAGTAGCCTGTACATGATATTTTAAAGATAATATTTTTCTATCATTACTAATGAAGGCAAGGGCATTAAAAAATAACCCATTTCGGAAAGAGAAAAGGTAAAAAAAATTGTAGCTTTAGCCCAGTGAAGCAATTAAGTACTTGGGGTGGTTCAAGAGTGGGGTGGCTCCTCACAAAGGGGATCATAGTGACCAGGGTGATTGTTTGCCTTCTACAAAGATAAGTAATTGGTATAATCTTGTAGAGTAATAGATGCATCATCGTGTTCTGCTTCCCTTACTTTCACCTTAGGATACACTTGAATAGCCAAAACAACATATACCTGAATTAGTAAATCACATAATTTCAACAAATCTAAATGAAATTTGAAAGAATTGAGGCAATATACACCAACCAAACAATGTACATGGTAAAACAACTCACTTGTTCAACTTCCTTTCTAATTTGAAGTGGCTCATGATTTCTAGCTTCTTTGAGAACATTTGTCAAACAAAAAGAAAGTGGTGCTTAAATCGGGGAAAGAAACTATGAGGAGTTAAACATAAGAAGAAAAAAAAGGCGAATGATGGAAATGAAAAATGCCATACATATGTTCCTTGACTTGAAAACCAAGATGAAATATAATTCTTTCTCTAGCACTTGACAGTTGAATGGAAAAATGGAAAAGCCCAAAAGTTTAGCTGTCAATTCTTACCAGATAACATTCAAGTATAGAAAATCACATAGACGCATACATAGATCTATTTTATACACAAGCCATAACGAAGAGAGAGAGATAAAGTATACCGACTTAAAGGTAAGTGATGGTAGCGCGATGCCAATGCTAAAAATGGCTTGCAGTACGAATGAAGGAATGTGATTGCCGATTGGTGCCGCTATAAGCAGAGAAAAAAAAAGGTCCAACATATGGTTCACATGATCGCTTCCAAGATAAGTTCGTTATGATAAGAATTAATCAATGCCAATACATGTTGAGAATTTATTGTCTAAATTGGAAGTGTCTAAACTTGAATAAGTATTAAGATTTTTTTTTATTTGTAACCGATATGTTTACTTCAACTTTAATTGATAAAGAAGTGACCATGTGGCTGGTTGGTTTCACTAACTTGTGAATACACAGGAGGGGGAGAGAGAGAAACGACTGAAGATAGAGAGTTTGGGAGAAAGGCTGGTGACGGCGGGATTAGGGAATAAGAGGAATTAGGTCTTTTAAAGACATTAAATAGGAAAGACATGGATGAAATAGTTATATTTTTTAAGGGTAAAGAAGGAAAAAATATTTTTCACATATGTTGACTTTTTAAAGTAGTATAGATTGGATAATTAAATACGTAATGATATAGTTGTCTTTAATCATTTTTATAGGGGCATAAAGTATATGAAGGGTTATTGGATATTTAATTGGTATTGAATAATTAAATACATAATGATATAATTGTCTTTAATTATTTTATTAATGATATAATTAATGATGTAAAGGTCCTTGCATAGCCTCACGACTTGCGGGATGACATTTGATTTTTTTTATATTCTAGTCTACTTAATCTCTATGAGAATTTTCTTGTATAACCCCCGGGCATGCATCCAGCTTCGATGCTTAATCGTATTTTGTACTCCTTCTTTCTTTAATCTTAATTTATATTTAGCAAAAAAAAAATCACACAACAAATCTATGTATATCTGTGTTTGTGAGTGTGTGTGTGTCTGTATATATATAACTCGATGTCGAATCTAAAGATGGGCATTGGAAATAGCAGAGATAAAGAGGATACAACGGCAAAGATGGCAGATGAGATAAGCCTCTTCGATCATTTTTCAACTGTGAGAGAGAGAAAAACAAATGAGAGAAGTGGGGTTTAAATACTTCCACCAAATAATAGGATGTTTGTTGCTAATAAAGTTTGGCGGATGAACCTCATTAAAGTCCCACTCCTCGCGCACGTTTTCATTTTTTCTCTATTTTAGAAAACTTTTTTTTCCTTTTTTAGCCTTGTTTTTAAAACAGAATTGCAAAAAAGAAAAATGAAAAAAGAAACTCAAAACAAACACATTTTCATTTTGGCAAAAATAAAAAACAAAACCTGCGACTTTAGGTTGTATCATCTATGCATCCCTACCCACATCTTACCTGTTCTAGGGAGATTTTAATGGTCAATACTTCACCATTCAAAGGTAAAAACCTACTGATTTGTAACCTATGAGGCACGAAATTATCACTATTGGGTTTATATCAGCCCAATAGCTCTCAAACTATTGAAATATCGCGACTTCAACTCTATGAACCAAAAAATCTGAAAAAAAAAACATCTTCAACATATAACATGTGGTAATTCTTGAAATCCAAACAATCAAGAAGCAACTTAGTCTTTCGTTTGGTTTCATATCAACTTTAATTTTTTTCTTGTGAATCTAAACAAAAATATGAATTGTTCATATATGTAGCAAGAAAGTCTTCTTCAAATTAAACACTAACTTGATCATTGAATTGTCAATAACTTACTTTAATTGTTGCACCGAGATCGTCAATCTAATTTTGATTGTTCTACCAGGATCATCAATGTACCTTTGGTTGTGCTTTGATAGCACTTGTTGGAATATAGCGTTGATACCACTTGTTAGAATGTAGCTCTCATGCCACTTGTTCAAACATAGCTCTGAGGCCACTCGTTAGTTTTGCACAACGGATAATTAATACAAATAATACTTATTGGAAGATAGGAATTGAAAAATAGGAAAATAATAAAAATATGATACAAAGATATAGCGTGGTTCGATACAACATATCCATCTTGGTATACCGTACCTATATCCATAGACTAAAAACCTACGTCAATTTATTATTCATTGAAAAACTAATCATCTGGTAACTGATTACATAATACTTAACTCTATATTTATAGAGATAAAATACCTTAACCCAAATTTATTCAGATACAAGTTGATCTTTATGTTTTCTAACACATGTCTAAAATAATTATTCATGGTATCTTTATATTTATTGATCTTTGAATATAATCATATTCCATATATGATTCTCATATTGATTACTCAACTAACTCTCTTTCATGACAATTAGAGAGTTTGGGTTAAATTCCAACAATTTACCACTACTATTTTACAACAACGTTAGGATTGATCAAAAGTACCACAAAAATAGTAAAAATAAAATCATAATAGTGACAAAAATACTCATAAAAATAATAAAATATCTACAAAAATGATAAATAAACAATACGGTACCAAAAAAAATAATAATTTGGTGTTGTATTCATGTCCCACAAATGAAGAATGAATACGCAAATCACATAGCCACTTTTTCAAACACGTAAGATGCCTTCTAATTCAATGCACATGTTGGAAATAAGCATGCAATGTAACATGTCAAACGTCCAACGTTACTTGCTATATCATCTTAGGTTTGCACTAAAAATGAATTACGGATACAATATTTGAAAAAAAGTCTCAATTCAAGGTTAAAAGTCAAATTTTTGATTAAGTAGACGTGCGTAATTAGATGATCATTATACGAATCTAATTTTAAGACATAGACATTAATCCACAAAATGTGTGATTAATTCAACTCCACCATTTGTATACTGTATCAAAATTAAAAATCGAATTACTAATTAGTTTTTTTTTTGGTATACTAACTAGTTTTTTTTGGAAAATATGATAACTACAACCACTCACACTTAAAAGTGTGAGGGTCATAGCATCCATTTAAACACAACACACACCTTAAGGTTATTCGATGTATGATAACCCCAACCCTTACCCAACCAGGCTCTAAGGCCTCTCCCAACCTATGGTCAGGCCCAAAGAGGGAAAAAACTGAGCCCACAATCAGAGTCATCTTGAAACGCATATGAACCAATATTTCTTTTTTGAACATAGGATAACTAATTAGTTAGGCGTGCGTGATTTCTCAGTGATTATATGAATCTAATTTTAAGACATAGCCATTAATCTACCAAATGTATGATTAATTCAACTCCTCAATTGGTATAATGTATCAAAGTTAAAAATCAAATTCCTGATTAGTTAGACGTGCGTGATTTATTAGTGATTCTATGAATGAAATGAGTAGTTAATATTTTAGAGAGACTAATAAGTGAGAATCTTTTAATTAGTTGTGGATGGTTGGTTGAGGAGGAGACAAAAAACTTAGTGTATAATGTCTTGTGGACACTTAGTTTTTGTCAACTCTAGTGTGGGTTAAATGTTATGGTTACATTAATAGCAAACACTAGCGGAGCCACCATGTGCCTACCCTCATTTTTTTCTCCTTGACATTATTTGGTACAAATATAAAAAATTCTTAAGGATTTATTGTTTTGTCCACCCTAATTTCCTTATTATATCAATTATTATAGACTCGTAATGGAATGACTATTAATCTTTAGATACGTTATAAACACATCTAAATAAATTTTGAACATACTGAGTTATTTTGTAATTTTTTTAAAAAAATAGGAGATATTTTTAACGAAACATTTGGTTTTAAATGATTGAAATATAAATATATTTTTAAGATAAAATTATTGTTGTGTTACAACAACAATACCCAAAACATAATCTTGACGTGAGATTTTTTTTTAAGTTGCGCGTCGATCATTTTGTATTACCATTTTTTTTCTTTTATTCCATTGTAAGTTTGTTTTTTAATATTGGAGCATCTTAGAAATATGACGTGGGATGTGTGGAGAAATAAATGATAAATAAAAGAGCAAAGTAACAAAATTCACTCGAAGTAATGTATGGTTGTAGTCTTACGTCCATGGTTAGGAGCGAAAAATATAAATCTCCTTAATGAAAATTGTTATAACAGACAAATGCAAAGGAGCTTCAATGAGTTTGGTAGTACAGTGAATATCGAAAAATGAGATAATTTGGGAGAAAGATATCAAAATAAAGTGAAAGTGAGAGGTAGTTAGGATTAGAGGAGGGATTTGATTGATATTAGGTTTAGGAAAGTTGATATACAAAAATAGAACCAAAATTAGTGAATCAATTATAAGCCTTATCCCTGAGCGCCCCTTGGCAACCCAAACAATTTCGCCAATCTATTGTCTCTAGTAACACAAAGGATTTACTTGAGCCTTTGTGCTTGCAGGATTCTTGTCATTTGAAGAACTTTTATGTAGCACCTCTTTAGATTTGCAGCCAGATACTAAAAGAGAAGTTTGACTCCATCAAGATGTAACCTATAGCAAAAGAATTTTAAGTCAATTATGCAAATAGATGACATTAGGCAAAAAAAAAAAAAAAAGCATTAAATTCGACATGAACGTCATCAAACATTTACTTTCTCATGATAACCCTTAATTAAATTTCATGTCGCCTTGCTTTCCCAAGAACCTGTTTACTTAATGGAATAGAATTCCGCTATTGCTCATCTCACCTTCTCAACCCACACCTTCTAAAATTCAACAATGACATTGATGAATTCATTCCTAAACATAATTTCCCTTGACTTTATCTGAAGGCAACCACCAATGCGAATCACTCCTTGATGTGCAAACTGTACCACATGTAGACCAATCAAAACCTGATGAAGAAGTTCACTGATGGTGATGGTTGTGGAATGCAAAGTCACAAAATCAATCATGCAAGTAAACACATTTAAGAGACTAAAAGATGACATATTTGACTTATACCACAAGCCACGCATGCATAAGAGTGTGAAAGAAGTATTATTCAGTCATGGTAATACACATAGGCAAAGTGGCAGTGAAAATTACATGATAATATAATAAGCTGAATGAATTGTATGTAACATTTAATAACATAAAAAAAAAATTGAGAACAAATTCTAACTTGATCGCAAACTGACGATTTTCTACTGTTAGAAAGGCGTAAAAAATTAGAGGATTTAAGATGGAAACTAAGAAAATATTAGAAATACGTCAAAGCATAACCTTTTTTTTTTCTGAATCAATTCATAGGCTTTTGTATGTGAAATAGTCCTTCACTTGGGAAATGTTTCTTTGTTATCTACTTTGACACAAACCTTCTTTTATTTTCATAGTTGAAGAGTTAAAAATATTATTTAATTTAATTACACGTATAAAAATATTATTTAATTTCATAATTGGTTATATCAAATATTATTTAATTTCATAATTGATTATTACAATTATGAAAAAATAATAATTAATTACACATATATATTTTTTTATATCAAGTGTTAGATCTGTTAGTCATTGAATGCTACCTAATGCCAAGTTGATTAATTGATTATAGATGATTTCCTAAGAATATATAAAAATATTATTTAATTTAATTACACATATAATTCATTTTTTCTACAAAATAATATTATTTTAATTTATTTATAGAGGGAGAGGTGAAATTTAGTGTCCACTCTTAAATTGTCCATAATGTCCTTTTTTTTTCTTTCAAAATATTTACTAATAACTCTATCTTTAATTTCACTCAATCGTCTCCACTCATAAAAGATCAATTTTGTTCTTTATTTTTTTTTGTAAATAACTACTTAACTCTCTTTTTAACCTTATTTAAATGACTAATTTTTACTTCAAACCAATAACCATATGTGCATGTCGTTTAGTTTTCAATAATCTACAATCACCCAACAAAGTATGTAATTTAGCAACAAAAACATTAAAGATTCGAAAGCAAAATACTTTTGGGACATAATTCTAGAAGAAGGGTAAGCAAAAAAACGATGGAAAAAAAAAAAAACAATGACCCTTTCTTTGTTCATGCAGAGTCACGAGAAGTTCCATGGAACACAGCTTTCTGTTACACAACAGAGATGGTGTTACTCAACACGATACCGATGCCGTTTCATTCTTCAAAACAAAGCCTTTTTATACACAAAATGACATCATTTTGAGAACACTATTGATTGCTGTACATTAGAGGAACCGGAACCGGAACCATGTGAGGCTGAAAGAAAGCAAACAGAGATGCCCATAGCTTTTTCACATCATGACAAAAAATGGAGAGAAATTGACTACATTTCGGTACCAAAAAAGGTGACAGGTACCCTTTTGTTCTCTTCGTAGCTCCCAAGTTTTGAGTCCCAATAGCATTACAGCAATAATCAATCTGTCTTGTTTGCAATCACGCCACAATCATTGCATTAACAGTAAATTCTAAACATTATTCATCACACGTACGCTCTCCACTTCCCAAAATTTCTACCACAAAGTAGTCAACTTTATTCGTTGTCGGTGTTTTTTTGTGGTTAAACTTGTCAAAACATACATTCCATTAACGCCGTTTGGTCAATAACAGTGCAATTACAAAAAGATACTAGGAGTGTCCACTGTAATTATGAGTATCCACAGGGAATAAAATTCCTCAGTTTCAATAGAAGTTCATGAAATTTTCCTAATTAGAGAGACAGGGAGAGTTCAACAAATCGATCAAAGCATCTCTAAAATGAATCTATCAATCAAAAAGTAAGAAGACAAACTACAAATTAACAAACAATGGCAGGGTTCTTAAAATTACTTAAACCAGAAAACGAAATGAAAATACACATTATCCCTGAAGAAGTAAATGTGGAATCGAACGAAAAACAAATGGTGGTGGTGGTGGCGGCGGTGTTAGCGCACGCTAACACTCGACACGGCCAAAGCCTATTTCACACAGACTTTACACCTTTATTATTCAATAACTGTGGCGTTGGTGTTGGTCAATGCCTCATTGACCAACAACCCCTACTGCTATTCCTGTACAAATCTCGCATCCCCTTGTGCTCTACCTTGCTGATTCTTTCCAGCTGAATATCACTGACTGCTACAGAAAGCTAAAAATCCCATGAACTCGTGATTGTGTATCATCCGTATGCTTTTCTCAGTGCCAATGACCCCTGTGAGATAATGTCAATCATATATATCTTAGGCTCGGTAGAGATAAATTATGTAAGCACCAGACAATATTATTTTTCAGCACTAAGGAATTTAGGACAAGTTTTTATTGGAATTACCCATTGTTAAAGCACTAGCAAAGATGACTCCAGAGAGGATGAACACGATGATTGAAGCTCTCTTTAGTATTGCAACAAGTTTTCTTATAAATAATTGTCCCCAAAAGCCAGCCAGAACAGACACTGTCATGAGGTATAAAGCTGCAAATAAATTTTAAATTTGTCAGAATTGTTGAAGAGATACCAGCAAAGACTGAATAGATCAAAATGTATTGGTGAACTTCCAGCTAGACAATTTCTGTTGAAAAAATTTAATCATATTTCTATGAATGCCATTTACAATAAAATGTAATAGGTAATAATATACCATATGGAATGGGGAACCTATGGAGCAGGTAGAACTCCACCACAGATAAGGATGATGAGAACATCATCACAAAAGTTGCTGTTGCACTAGCTACCTGTGAAGGAAACATATGAGTTAGCCATTCTTCTTGTATTAGGACATTTTGAGAAAATAACCCAAATTTTATCAGATTTTGTTACAATATTTAATATTGAGTGAACATTAATGCAATAGACACTATAAGCTTTAGTATTTTCAGTTGTCAGAATGCATTAAAATGGGGGATCAGATACCGGAGTACAATTTTTCATAATGGGGTATATTTTGTTCTTTTTGCAGCAACTAGTTCCCTTACTGATTTCCTATAAATTGTCAGCATGGTTGTGAGAAGAAAGAGGACATAAAAAACTACATATTTTCAACCATCGTTCTGACTGCAAAATTTTTGTTTGATCTTTGTTTGAGAGAGGGAAAGGTATAAAACATGATTCTAATACGGTTCGTACATAGGGAAAACAAAATGGAAATGGTGTTAGTAGTATGCAACTTCTAATGCTAAATATTGTGGTTGTTGCAGAAAGTTGTCATTGTGATGAAAGTTCTGACATTCGGTCTATAGATCAATGATAAATCTATCGTCTCATTATCAATAGCAGTGCAAAATAAAGCAACATTTTGGATGTAAAATAAACTGCATAGGTCATCAAATCAATTTCAACTTTCAACATCTTCGAATTACAATAATCAGAAAATGCTGAGATAATGCACAGATTATGTTGAGCCACATTGCAATTCATTTCCAAGGCAAGTACTGTGGATAATTATGTGTAAACCTGTGGGATGACACCAATTTCAAGGAGGAGAGGACCCAGAATAAATCCTCCACCAGAGCCTAGAAGGCCCCCAACAGTGCCTCCAAGAACCCCACACAGGGCACAGAATACTAGAGAGGGGACAGTCCATTCAATTGCAGCCTCGCATATTAATTCAGTGTTCCCTGCTTTCCTCCTCTTCTTGCTTTCTTTGTACAGTTTTACACATTCATACCCAAACACTCCAATTGCTACTGGAAACTGCAGGACAGAAAAAAAAATTGCTGAAATTGAAACAGACAAACAAGAAGAACAAAAAATCTAGGATATTAGATTCAGTAAACTTGCTCTCATACCTGTATGGAGTAGAGGATCCAATACCATGCACTACAAGCCACTTCATTATTCTGAAAATCATTTTGACATGACAAAAATTGCAAGTAAGGGACATGATAAAAATGCAAAACGTAAAATATCTGCATGCTCCTACACTTGCTCACCGACATACATCTAAAGAGGAAGATAGGCAGTGCACTTACCTTGACAACTTGAAGAAGTAGAAAGGAGACCCAGACAACTAGTAACACCAGAAACCTCTTCCATCTTAAGTTCAACCCCAAAATTTGCTGGAAGATTTCAAAACAAATGGTTTAATAAAACTATATCAGAGAGAAAAAAACACAAAAGTATAGCAGGGTTTGCTCACCCATTCTGTTTTCTCTTCTTTAGGAACTAATGGCTCATACTCTGTATCAATTAAAACTGAAAAAAAAAACACAAACAAAAAGTGTATGCTAAGTCTATTAGAAACGCTAAATGTTCTTGAGAAAATTCATGAGCTTCTTGGATGACTCACGCTCGCCATGGGAATTAACTAGAGTGTTTTGTTGCTCCACCATTGCTTTCTGCAAATTCCCGGAGGGAAAACAACAAAAAAGGATGATAAAATAACAGATATAAAAACAATCGTGATTATAAATAGTAGAATTTTAATAGCTTTTCTAGTTTTTACTTCAAAATAAAATGCTACTAAATACAGTGGAAACACATTCCATAATACACATCTAGTGGGGTATAAACTACAACAACTCACTTTCAGGATTGTCTCTTCTTTCCACATTGCAATCCCCTTAAAGAAAGACCTTGATGATGTCCCTATTGACAATAATTAAAAGAAAGAATTAAAAAAAAAAAACTGAGTTCTAAGTTCTAACGGTAATATGTCGCCTCAGTAATGTATACCCAAGAATAGAATGATTGTAAGGACAGTGATGAGCCAATAGGGGAAGACAACACTCAAATCCACACCAATGGTGATGCCTAGCATGAGCATGGGCTGGAACAAGAGGGCCAGGTCGTAGTCTAGGATAGGCACATCTCTGCATGGATGAGGTACTCTTAAATTGTACCAAACTGATGATGCTGATGCTCCCATTATCATACCTGCAAAACCATTAACCCAACATTCCCAATCTTAAATCAAAATTGCCCCAATTCAAATATATGAATAAATGAAATAGACATACCCTCTTACAGCCATTTCATATGACTAAGATTAAGATTGATTCTTTAATTCACATGCCAAGCTACTCTCTTATTTAAAACCATGCATGTAATCCCTTCAAGATTTCAGACTGATGTGTAATTGTCTATGTTCTTAAGAAATTTTTACCTATTTAAAAGTTTACTTAATGTTCTGGGAGGAGAGAAATAGACAAGATTATGTGAGGGAAAGGGAAGATATATATGAGATGCATAAAAGTGATCAAATATTTTGCCAGTTATATTTAGTCCAAATTTCAAACAGATTAAATGCAGATTTACGAACTATAAGAAGGTGAATTATTAAGGCCCAAGTACATGGAAGTTAGTTTATAAATTATCTTTTATTTTCCTTTATAGAGTGTCATTTGTATGTTCTAAATTTTATATAAGACTATCTCTAACTCTGGAGAAATTTTAAGATACATACGAATATGTATATATGTCTACAGAGACAGAAAGAGTCCTTACACTTGGAAAGAGCAGCAGCAGACTTTGTATCAAACCCAACAATCAAAGTAAGCATTGGAACAAAAATGCCTCCCCCACCAACTCCACCCACAGTTCCAAAAGCTGACCCCAAGAATCCTATTACTGTGGCCAATACAATCCTCCAACTAAATTTCAATTCCTATATGACAACAAAAACAAAAAACCATTAAAAATACAAAAAAAAAACATTTACAGTTATATACAACGTACGGCATACATATAAATATATATAGTTGTATATATCCACATATACATGTTGGCAGAGAGAGAGAGAGAGAGATATACAGGCCAAATTTTTGATTCAGATCCATATGGTTGCTGCAACTGCAAAAGACCGGAGTTTGGCAATGAAAGAAGAGATGGGTATGTGGTGCTATCATTTCGGTGGTTGTTGATGATGACCATAGACAGAACAGCCAAAGAGAAACCTGTTAACAGATAGACCACCAACCCTTTCGTAGCCATGGCCAACCGCAACTTCTTCAGCGACGGCACCACCTCACTCCCTTCCCTTAGTTCTCTTTCTTTACGTTACTTTCTGCAACGAGTACAGACCATGAAAACAAACCAAGACAAACAGCGAGATAACTGCACACGGCGTTATATATAAGGACTAGAGAGAGAGAGGGAGAGATTAGCTGTGGCTGCGGTGACTGCACATGTCGAGGGTCAGAGAATGCTAGCGCATTTAGGTGTGCCATAAATTATAATGTATATAATTTGCCAAAAAACAAACCAATGGCACAAATGGGTTTGTATTAGAGTCAGATGTGCAATGATTAAAATGGCGAGAACAATTCAGGTTTTTGTTTCTTATGTTTTTGATAATATTGAGGTTTTTCAATTGATATATAATTAATTAATTAGTGCGATGTCCATCTAATGCCAACAAATAATTAATTAATTAAAATAAATGCGGTCAAAATAGTATTAATCACTTTAGAAACAACGTTTTCAGGGGCAACATATGTGGTTCTCATCTATTAGTATAGATTTTATTATTTTTTGATTAATTTTATAAAGAAAATGTTAATACAAAACAAGAGGCCAAGGTTTTAGCAGGACAAAAATGGTCCAATGAGAAATAACTCAATCTTTGATTTTGATGTGACACAATGCACTTTATGGTTTGCGTTGCGTGGCACTGAATAATTGCTTGGTTTTGAAAAAATTTACTGTACAATTTCGGTGAGAAAAATATTATTTAGACTTAAAAATTTGACATAATTTGTTGATTTAATAACGTAAATTTGATAGAATTATTAGATTAACACTAAATTTTAATATTTAATGAAACTCACAATCAATCTAAATATCATAATAAATTAAATGGATAAATTAGTTACCAGTAACTTTGTTCGTTCTGTGATAAAGGCATACAAAGGTATATGCCTTTTCACTTACCCAAAAAAAGGTATCTGTCTTTTCAAATCCAAATTCAAATCCTCCACCAATTGGGTAATTACAAATTTGAATTGGATTACGGCTGTGACAAAAAGTAAAATATATAAATATTTTGTTTTTGGAAAGAACATCAACTCCTCAATTCCGTGTTAATCCCTTTCCATAAATTCAATTTAGAAAATAATATAAATTCAACTAATACAAAAAAAAAAAACCTATAAAACGGTAATATTATACCGTTATTCATGTGGCACCAACACAATCCTTTTATAGATGACCTTATTGGAGAGTGATGTTATGTGTAACTATAGACATTGATAGCACATTGAATATGTTTAAGATTGAGCTTGGTTTCTCAAACCATGCTCTTGCATGTCGAGAACTCAATTGTCCGAAGATCTTGACTCCAAGCCTCGAACTCCTTGTATTTGCATCTCAAGAAGATGTTGTAGAAGACAACTGACTTTCAGCAAGCACCCCCTCGATATCAACAAACACTTATCCAGACACAAGATTTGTAACCGCGCCAACACCCGCCACAGTCGTTGCACAATAAAAGCAACCGTTACGAGAAAAACGCAAAGATCTCGCCATAAATTTGACTAGGCCCAAAGTCTACTGTAAATAAAAGACAAAGCCGTCGACAGAAAGGACAAGCAATCCTAGCTCACTCAAACATTCAGTGTAAAATCTCCTTTTTTTATCGGTATATTCTCAGGAGCAAGAGATTCATTTGAGAATGGATTAACCGAACTCTCGAATTAATGAACCACTATAAACTTACTGTGTGATAATCCCATCCACTGTTCCAATTCTCAAAGAGTCTAGGAGTTCAGAGTGAGTCATTCAATATCCATTGAATCTCTAATACTGCTCTATCATGCTCTGAGCATCATCAGACATGTTATCATCATTATTCATAACAAGTATTCTTCTAATACATAAAGGATGCTATAATATTATTGAGAGAGTTGAAACGAAAGGCTAGACTAACCAAAGAATAAGATAAAAAATAAGAATTAAATAATATGACATTAATATAATAAAGAGAAGTGTTAAACTAACTAAATAATGTGACATTACCATAATAATTTTTTTTTAAAATGTATACAAAAGAGACCAACAACACCGTTATGGCAATACCACATTATTCTATCCCAGTTTTTATTCCTTTTTTTTTTTTTTGGTATGTCTAACATCAGTCGCTATTATTTTCATAAAGAAGACTAATTAATCAGCACCATAAAATGTCTTTCCATTTTAGTTTAAAGAAATCCCATGCAATATTCATCAAATCCGAATGTACATGGTTTCTATATAGGATTCACTCAATTTTCCATAACCATTCACATTATTTTTTAGATCTCGAGGATGCTTCCATTTACAACCCATAACCAATTATGCCTAAATAATTCTTGGCATGTTCAAAAAAGATTCCTTGCCTTAGCTACCATTCTCTTTTTCTAGTACATTCATTATTTTGCTGTCACCATTTAAACTGACAAGTGGACCACATAATTATTTTTACCCCATTTTTGTTTCTTTTGATAATTATATTTCAATTATTGAGTTAGGAATTATTAAAACAACTAATATAAATAGAAAGCACTCAAAATTCCACACCTTTCGATGATCTGAGTTAAAGGTCTGATAGTAGAGGCCTTCAAAGTATGTCCAATCCACCATTAACAATGTCATGCACATTGTTCTATGCCTCTTACTCTGAGATCATACGCTTCGAACCCTAGGAAAAAATAAAGATTATGGTACAATAACAACTTAGTTGCAGCTTAATCGAAGAGATTGTGACAAAATAAGATTGTTCTGGACAATTTTGAGTCTGAAACTCAAATGACTTGTAATTAATCTTTATTTGGATGTAAATTTCGATACCAAATTCAACACAATAGACTAACTCAGATACGAAAAAAAAAATTATTGATTAAGAGAAAAAAATTAAATTTTTTGAACATAATATCCACCCTAGACAGAATTTTTAACTCCGTCACTAATTACGAGATTTAGAAAGAATCAGGTGTGCATAATTCTATCCACGTGCAAAAGGTGGTTTTTGTGAATCAACACATAATGTACAAATCAGAGAGAAATTACTGATTACGTGCAAGAATTTTTTTGGGGTAAATGAAGACAGATTTTTATTTTTATTTTTAATTTTAAAAAAGCAATGAATTCTGGTTCACGAAATCGTTTGGTAAGAGATGGGGGTGAAGGTCCTTATCTATGCCACTTCACGAGTCCGGATAGGTACGACCGGAACCTAGTTTATCTTTTTGGCGTACAACATGTGGTTGCGGTGGGTAGGCTTGTGGTACAACAATTCAAATTTGATAACTACAGATGGGCAAATATCTAGTCCATCTCATCTTCATGAATGTTCGTATCGGGTAGTATATGGTGTGGGTCCAAACTGCCAACATCAAGAATGGTATACTAATGGAATCTCCATTCTCATACCGGGTAGCATGGTGTTAATGCCTAAAGGTAAACAATAAATGAGCTATTTTTTTTGCAGAAAAAATATTCACCTAATATTTACTCCTATTTGTTGGCAGTGGCAGAGCCACATGGAGATCAGGGTGGCCACTCCTCCCCCCCCCCCCCCCAACCAAAACTCCTCTCCTTAACTTTTGGACCTCAAATTAGAAGCGACAATCGAATCGTGTTGTGTCGAGTTTGTGTCGTGTTGAACATTAGTCGGGTCAAATATTTGTTAACCTTAACCCAACCCGTTTAACTAATCGTGTCGTATCGAGTTAACATGTTTATTTTCATGTCGTGTTCGTGTTGATCCACATAAACTTTGAATAAAAAATTTAACTCTAAGATTTTATTTTCACTTAATTGAATATTTCATCATACTTTTTCTACAAACTAAAAATTAATTTAATTATAATAATAATGAGTAATAATATCTTTTTTTTTATACAATAATTATGTCATTACTTGATAAACAGTTACAAATAATTAATATTTTATTTCTATAATACTAATTAAATATGTTAATCTTATATCGCGCAACCAAATTAAATATCAGAAGTAATGAAAAAAACAAATCATCAGGATATTAAAACTCATACATGCAATAAAAAGGTCAGGTCAATCTCATTTAAGTTAAAAATTTTGTGTTGACGAATCAATTCAGGTTAAGCGGGTTGAACCCGAACACGACCCATTAACATTTCGTGCTGACGAGTCACGTCATACACGAGTTCGTATAAAAAATAGTCAACCAAAATCTATTTATTTGTGTCGTGTTCGTATCGAATTATCGTGTCGTGTCAAAAATTGTCACCCTTAGATGAGACTCACAAAATTATTTCACATACTATATTTGTCCCCTCTAAATTTGTAAATATTTCAATAATGGTGCTATTAATCTTTTTTTAGTAAATTTGTGGTTTATTAACCCTCTAAAATAAATATTTTATAATTGAATTGAGTAAATTTGGTGTAACTATAAAGATCTATTTATTTATTAACAATACTTTTCCTTTTTATCTAACACAGTTATATTCCACCCCCTCCTCCTTTTCCCTCCCCCTACATAGATATTCCTTGGTTCCACCCTTTCTTGTGGGGTTATACGTGTGACAGCGATATGAATACTAGCCCCACCGAGATGCTCCGAACATAAAGAATAATGCTATTTGCATGTAATTTGAAGATTTATTTTATACTATTACTACCGCATCAATAGTGACCGTAATATTAGTTCAGCTCCACTGCTGATCTAATGACACAAGTAGATTAGGTGGTCAAATTTGACTCCTAAAGCTGGTCTAATTGACATTATTGGAAGACACAAAAGAGTTTTTCAAGGACACTAAAAAAATAGGATTCTTCATCAACTACGACTGTTTCAAGGGGAAACATTTTTGATATTTTTGTGTACAAAACTTTGTTTAATTTGTTCTAGTTTGGTACGAATTTTTGCCTCGTTAGCCTTTTGCAATAGTTATTTTCCTTGTTCCGATACCTTGTTCTTCAAAGGAAGTCTTAAGAGTTTTCGAATCCATTACAATGAATGATATGGACTAATTGCCATTGGAGTGTTCTGAAACAAACTTGAAGCAACCCGTGTGTGGTGTGGTGTGGTGCCCACCAGAGAAAAAGTACAATTTTTTTGTGTTTACGTAGTTGAAAATGGTATGAACTGATTATTTTTTTTTATAAGAAACAGTGATTTCATTAAAAATCAAAAAAATATAAAGGACATATCATAATTGGAGAAGACGTCCAAAAACTAAGATATGAAAATATAACAAAAACATGACTACGAACAAAAATCATGCATGAGCAAACACTACATTCCACACGTTACAGTCCAACTTAAAATAGTGTAAGAAATATGGATATCTTCAAACTCTTTAGCCACGGAGGCCCAAAATGTAACCCAAAAATAAAGTCGTTCTCATAGTTTTTTAATCTCCTCACATTTGCCATAAAAAATTATTGTATTCCTTTTCAACCAAATCACCCAAACAATAGCATTACAAGCACAAAGCCAAAAGGTTTTCCACTTCCTATTCCCACCACACTCCAAACATCCAAACATATCATCGAAAACATGTTTCTTGGTGCCGTCCAACAAGTCTAAACAACTTATTTCAAAGAGAGAATGCAACAAGATAGTGAAGAAAAATATGATCAGTACTATATCCATCACCTTTGCACATAACACACCATTGCGGTGAAAGACAAATCTTATATCTTCTTCTTTGAAACGTATCATAAGTATTGAGCTTACCATAAACAATTATCTATACACAAATTTACACTTTAAGGGGCACTCTAGATTCTCATATCACTCTCGAAGGGGAAAACATTAGAATTGATGGATCATCAATTAAGAATCAAAAAGGACTTACTAGACAAAATATCGGAAAAATCAATAGTCTAAACTCTTTGGTCCAAAGAACCATGAGTCAAAGAAATACTACTAAGGAAAAAAATAATTTCTACCGCATCTGAACATTTTCTATCATCAAGACTTCTACAGAATTCAAAATTCCAAGACAAGAACAAAGAATCATAACAAATTAATGACACAATTTTATACCCGAGAAACATCAAAATATGATGAATATGAGGAAAAATATTATACAATGGAGACTCACCAACCCATAAATCTTCCAAAAACAAATTCTAGTACCATCACCCACCATGAGCTTAAGTTTTTGAGAGAAATTTGGTAACCCTTGAGCTATAAATTTCCATGGACTTCGAAAGCTACCTCTATCAACCCCATTAGCATCCCAACTATTATGTTGCAACCCATATTTGCTTCTAATAATGGAAAACCACAATGATCCTTGTTCCAAAGGAAATCTCTAAAGCCATTTCACAACTAAATCCTCGTTCCTTTTTAACAAATTTTCAATTGAACGACCACCTTTAACCCTAGGTCTAGACACAATCTCCCATGAAGTCAAATGCTCTTTCCTACATTCCCTAGATTCCACCCACAAAAAATCTCTCATCAAGCATTCAATTTTCCTTGCAACAAAACTTGGTAATCTAAAGATAGACATGAAATAAATAGAAACACTAACCAAAACAAACTGAACCAAAGTTAGCCTAGCTCCCCTAGAAATAACAATTTTCTTCCATCCATCCGACCTTTTTTCCAATCTTCTCAATTACTGGATCTCAAAAAAACCTAGATATCGGATTACCACCCAAGGGAGCCCAAGATACTTCAAGGGCCAACCACCCACCGAACAACCCAAATCAAAAGTCAATCTATCAATCTGATCCTGACTAGTATTAATACCTTATACCCACACCAACATTCTTCTCCATATTAACCTTAAGACTTGATATAACCCTAAAAACCTCGACAAGTTTTCAAGTTTTAGATTTTCACCTCATCCCCCCAAAGAGAAGAAAATGGTATTATCTGCAAATTGCAAATGAGAAACCACCACTCTCTCCCTACCAACCATAAAACCCTCCACTAAATTTCACCTCTCTGCATTGTCTATGATTCCACTCAAACCATCCACCACCAATGTAAACAAGAAAAGAGAAAAACGATCTCCCTGTCTCAACCCTTTTGATGTCTTAAATTTGTCCCTCGGTCTCCCATTTAACATGACGGAAAAATTCATAGACTCCAAACATCCTCTGATCCAATTCCTTCACCTCTCTCCAAACCCTTTTACCTCTAAGTCAAAGTCAAGAAACCCTTAGAGGGAATCCCTCCCGATCTACCAATAGAGGGAAAAAACACCTAATGTTTGAACCTATATGCCTAGACACGCTTGATAACCCTTCGATCAATGACTTCCTACTTATTCTCTTGCAATATAACAATGTCAAACCCAACCCTTAGATGGAACTATTGACAAATCCATTTTTGGCAAAACAAAATTCTACACTACCCACTTTTCTTCATCAGATACAAAACAATCACTATTTCCCTCTCTCAGCCTTGACTCTCCGTTATCCCTCTTTCCACCATGACATACAAGAGTCTAGTGGTGACATCTTCAGAAAACCCATGCCAAAGTTCATTGTATTACCTCTTCTATCAGTACTCAAATATTGGTCACAACGTACAACAGCTAGAACATCTAACGGAACAAATTTTGTCACAATCCTAGAATCTGTAGAACCAAATTACTCAACAATAACCAACTCTCTACTTGAAACCTCAAACTCACTGGACCCTTCACCAAAAGTACCCTTTTTTCCATTGTTTAAACCCCCTTCCATGAACCCCAGCCACACCATTTCTCAACACTTCCTCATCAGCATTTTTCTCTTTCCCCCAACAGAACCACAAAAATCAGAGACAATAGAAGGACCAGAAACAGAAAAAAGTAGGAATCCCAGAAACAACTTTATATTTGAACTAAATTATGAGTAATGTATTCGAGAATTAGGTATAAGTTCTCTATTCAATTGCAAAACTCGATGGCCCTATAAGAAGGACATTTCTTTCCAAAAATATGTTTGAACTTGCATACTTATCTACCAACATCAAAATTCTCAATGTCAAGTTACAAATAACACCCATAAACCTCTGGTCAGTAGCAGAAAACAGGGATATCCAGTAGTGGATCAACTGCAATGAGCATGAATAACATTAATGGAAGCATTCTTACTTATTTAGTATATCATGCGTAATGCCAATGGATTCACTATAATCTGAAGTTCAAATACCGAGACAAAAAGAGTTAATAATGATTCTAATTCAATCAATAATCCCTTTGTTCATCTATTTCTCAAACCAAAAAAGCAATATGATCAACTCTATAGCAAACAAATGTTGCTTTCCAAATAAAGGAAATACTCAGAATGAAAAAACTATTACACATAACCATAGCAAAAACAGTAAAATCAATACTCAATACGATGATTGATATGCATACCTCGTAATATTTCAGTAATTTGTACATTAAATTTGCATCCTAAACTTGTTTGTTGTGAATTCTAAAGGTTGTTCTAGACGCTCAAGAAATAATATCGCGTATTAGAGTGCCATCCCAATGGTAGAGATAAAGATATTTTGCATGCGAAGAATGACGAAAGTGTTTGGTCGACTGTGACGTACCTCCGTCTGGTTTAATGGATGATTCAGAAACTGAGAATGTCGTCTTGGTCTTCGCCTTCATCTCAAGGAAACCGGTTCAGGGAATATGAGAAAGATGTGAAAGAACGACCGAGAGTATTTTGGGGATTGAGCGGTTTTGAATGTGATTTCAAATTTTCTCAATTTTCATTAAATTTTATAACTCACCTTTAAATTCATTAGACGCAACTTAAAAAATACATTAAAAATAAAGACGACATAGTAAATACAGAAAGAGCAATTTATTGGGATCTAATTTACTGACATAATTTGTTGACCTAATTCATTGTAACCTTTGGAATTGTTGTAGACCCCATCCAACATTAGAACTTGGTATTGATCCAATGATTCCTATCAAGCCACGTCATTATATCAGTAAATTATGTCAGATTTTTAGGTCTAAATAATATTACTCATACAAAAATGGGTTATAAATTTAGATATTTATTTGAAAATTTGTAACGTCTTCAGAATTATGTCATAAAAAATTTATTCCTTATGAATGCGTTAATTTTGACATGCAGGCATAAAATCATAATTTTTTCACGTGGGGCCAAACAAAAATGGTCATACGATCAAAAATTGTATTCTATAACATGATTGAACAAGTTATCTTTAATGTCAAATTTTTACTTTTATAAAACTTATAAAATTAAACTTTTAGATGACATGAATTACAAAAAATAGCTTGAGTCATAAATTTTAAAATATAAAAATCGATTCTTATTTGACGTCGTAAAATTAACTTATGACATAATCATGATCCACTTATTTTCTCGTTGATTACATGATACAATGATTACAAATTGTCATAAATATTATTTTCATGTGATACTATCATAAATATGACAATATATTATTATGATGTATGTCACGCAAGTAATCAAAATATTCTTTTTTCTTATTTTTCTCTCGGGTCATAAGACTCATACAAACATGTGTATTAATGTATAAGAAAAAAACTAATTCATGTGATCAGTATCCACTTTTGTTATTAAATATCAAGTCAATAAGATTTTTGAATATATTAATTCAATTATCCTACATATATAAAAAAAATTGAAAACTTAAGGGAAGTTAAACAATTTTCAAAAATCTAAGCGGGTAGTATATGGTTGAGGGTGGTCTTGGCCCCCTTATCCCTCAATGTAGTTCCGCCCATACTAGCGTAAATGATCTATTTTTAATTAGATTAGAGAAAAAATTAGTTAAAGTATTTATAAATTAATTTAAACACTCATGACTATAATACAAAAAAAAAAAGTTAATAGAGAGAGAATATGTGGTATAGTCAGAGACAGAACTATTAGGAGGCCTAGGGGTGCCATGACCCCCCTCGAATTTTAAAATTTTCCATTATCTCCTTATATTTTTAAAAAATTTTATTATTAACCTCTAATTTTTCAAAACATCCAATATATAAGTATCTTATCTAGTGTATTAAAAAAGATCAATGACTTAATAATAATCATTTAAGATGTAATCACATAGATGAGTGTCACTTGTACTAACAAAAACACTTGTTACATTATTTTGATGATGTAGAAAAAAAAACAAGTGATTTTTTTTATATAAAAATTTATTATTGACAATGACCGTTGAATAACTCTATAAAATTAAATTTTAAACTCCTAAAGATAAAATTTTGACACCACCTCAGTATTGATTTAATTTATCTCCTCATGTCCCTCATTTGACTAATCTTTAGTCTCACTTTGAAATTGAGCACGTGATACTCAGTGAAAATGTGAAATTGAACATATGATACTCGTGCGATCATTAATGATAATTATGGGCGTCAATGCCTGACATATGACACTTTTTAAGACTGATGTCACACATTTTTAACAGTCATCAAAGCAAAAAGACAATGGGCCAGTGATTGGCCCCGATCAAACTCAGGTGGCCCAAACAATACTACTCATGTTCACTGCACCAGACGAACATATGTGTTTAAGTTAGTATGAAATATTTGATCCAAAAAAAAGAGTTAGTATGAAATAAAAAATAGGGGAAATTATAAAGAGGTATACGAAATTAGAGTTATTGGTCAAAAAATAAATAGTTCTTAATGTTAGATGATTAAATCTTTATTTTTAGAACATAATTGTGTCTAAGTTCACAGTTTGGCTTTTTGTGATTTTTTTTTGATATATATATATTTTTTGGTCAGACTATCCAGTATCTGAAAGTCACTTTGAGCTCCGACTAATTCGGATTCGAGTCGGGTAGGACCATAAGGGCGGCAAAGCTCTCCCTACCGAGGGTAGTTATGTTCCTAAGACTCGAACTCTAAATCTTGGTTAAGCTAGAACAGTTTCTCACCAACTGATCTAACGCTTGTTGGTTTTCTTTGATATATTTGTCCTCCCTTAAATCATGCATATTTCTTTTGACTGTTAAGTTGATTTTTGATTTTATTTTATTGTATTAAAAATTTTCTAATACAAGTGAAGAATTATATTATCACAAAATTTGCATATCTTTGCTATTTTAAATTTTGAATTTTTTTTGTCATTCTTCTTGCCATTAAACATATCTCTCTTATCACACACACACACACACACACACACACACACACATACACATACATATTAGCAATAATTCGTACCTAAAGGCAGTATACGATTTGACTTAATATTTGAAATCAATTTCAGCACACTAATTAAAAAAAATTAATATAATTTCTTTTAAAAATAAGATTACAAAAAATATCAACTTTAGTACAAAATTTGTATACTTGATAAAATGCTATACTTACTTTCACACCACCATTTTGTATGTGGTGTGTTTGTGTAAGAGTGTGTGATTGTGATTGTGATTGTGTGTGCGTGTGGTGTATGTGTGCTAGATTGTGGGTGGTTGTGCTCTTTGTGTGTTGGTGTGTGTTATGTCTTCTTCTGTTTGCGTGTGTTCTGAATGCATGTGTAGTGTTGAATATAAAAGTTTGGAAAGAATTAAATAAGCAATCAATTTATGTTTGTAAAAATAGTTATGTTTGTCCATTTTTCGGTGGTCTAGGGTTGCAACTGGAGTGACTACACGCTCAATTTCACAATTAAATATAATTAACAAAAACTTTAATAAAAATCAATAATTAAAAAAAAACTTGATTAGCCTACAAATTTCATAAACCCAACTTCCAATTTTATCAAAATTAGGCCTGTCAAAATTCAACGCGACACGATTAACCGCTGATTAAACGGGTTTGGGTGAGACCTTAATGAGTTCGAGTGATAAATGGGTCAACCCGTTTAACACGTTTAATAAACGAGTCGTGTTCGGGTGAGACATGCTAACCCGTTTACCCGTTTAAATAAACTAGTAATTGCCCGTGCCTGAAGGCACTGCGTTACTCTTAAAAATGAACAAAAAAATATAATTATGAACTAATTAATGTTAAAATTATTTATGAACTTAATAATGCTTAAATTATTTATGAACTTAATAATGTTTAAATTAATTATGAATTAAATAATGGTTAAATTATTGATGAATTTAATAATGGTTAAATTATTTATGCATTATTTCAAGTCAATACTCATAAGTGCATTTGGACCTATTTAAAGTTGTGCCAAGAAGAGCAGTCCACTTGGCCATCAAATGGACACACACCTATAGAGGTTCAGACCTTCTTATATGGACCATCTTAGTACTAATTCACATGAAGTTCAACTGTTGCAACCATTGCTATAGAGCAACCACGCCAATAGGATCAAGAAACCACATATGTAAATTCATTCATATAGGCATATAAATAAATAAAAATTTAGAAAAATTTCCCATAAACAAAACTAACTAATAGCAGGAATATCAATCTGGGAAAAAAGGTCCAACAACATAAAACAACTAATTGATTTTGAATAGTGAGAAAAATATAGCAAAAGAAAGAGAAAACTAACTCTTTAAGATTAAATGTAAAAACCTGGGCTCAAACTCATTGGCACTACTAACCTTGATGATGTCCAGTGCTGGTTTTGCTTTCCAAGTGATTCTGTATGCCATTACATTTCAAAAGTAGAGAAACTTAAAGGTGTTATATTCCACATGTTTTAGACCATGTATATAGGAAATGCATCTAATTAATATGCATGTTCAAAAGCAAGAACTCTGGTCATACTATGTTCAAAGATGATCAAAAACAACTTTTTTGTAAAGTCTCCATTTTTTTTTATCAAAATTAAGTCCGTGTTTAGACAACGTTTTATCACCTAGATTATTTGGAGTAGTGTCAACATTCAAAGAATGTAAATGAACCCCACTAAAGAGCAATTAATTAGAAGATGTGACATGTATATTCAACAGATACTTACTGCATCTTCCTCACTTAGAATGTTGAAAAGTATGCCAGTGAGGAGGCCAGATGGCACTTGCTCTTCTGCATGCAATTCATTGTCCATTGAAGGCTCAACAACCTCCTTTCTTCTGGAAACAAATCAAGTAAATCAAACAGCATTCCTCGAAGCATTAAAGAGAGGACAACCGTGAGCATTCATTACAAATATTGAATGGTGAGCAATTAAGTAACCCGTGCCTGAAGGCACGGTGCAACTAATGGACATTGGTGCTAAAAAGCATGAATAAAAATAGATGCTGATAAAGTAATAACACAATGGACAAAAAAAAAGTAGGTATAAAAAACCAAAAATACATTAATAGTCAAAACATTCAGGAACCAACATTACAAATCCATGACCACATACAAAAAAATCAAAAAAAAAAAAGGTAAAAAACACATATAACATCAATTCGTATATGCACAAAGATGGCCTCACTGCCTAAAGGTCCTTTGCAATTGGAAAAAATTGCATCCACAGTCATGGTCATTGACAGAAGTAGAGCAACCAAAAATATTGAATGCACCAAACAGTCCAATTTAACAATAAATTAAAAAATTTTGAGACAAAATTCAATTGAAGTTAGAAGCAGACATTCAAAAAATTTCATACGAAACCCTTCAGTTAGCTTCTAAAAAACTCACATTGCTCTCCAAGAAAACCAGTAAGCTAAAGTGAAATCAACTCACATTGCTCTCATGGGTGACTGTGTGTGCAAACACTGCCTGTAAATGTAGTCCAAGCAAAAGTGAAAAATAGATGTGTGTGTGGTTGTGATTCAGAGGGTGCCTTTGACAAAGAATGTATGTCAGGGACATTTGATCGAACAGCTTGTAACGAAGAGCAAAACCAAGAAATTAATATACATTTCACTGTAACTGTTTGGTTGAAAATATACATTCCTACGCAAGAATTAATGTATAAGATGAGCAACACTTTGGATAAAAGCCACAGAATTAAGTGACAAAACTTAGTTATAATATTGAGTTTAATGGATTAATGTTCAGGTGGGGATTGATAGCTGGGCGAATTCCAGGCCGTAAAGCTGAAGAAATAGAGAGATTTTGGTTAATGAGGCACAATGAAGGCTTACGGACAGACAAAAAGTATAAAGCAAAAATAAGTTTTGAAGCTTTCCCAAGTGCATTCAAAAGAATTAAGTTTTTTTTTTTGATACAATAGAAAAGTTAATGAGGGTTATTTATCCCCTCCTACATAGGCAACACTGTCCTGGTGACAAAATAGGTGGTAGTCAAGAGTGACAAAATATTGAAGGTTTGCTTGATCATGCCATTACTTGATCTCTCTCTCTCTCTCTCTGTCTCCCCTGGCAAGCATTAATTTATAAAAGATAGAACTGTAAAAAAAGGATCTGCCTAAGAATAGTTGAACTTGGATATGTATGTTTTGCCCTATAAATTTAGTATTTGCTAGCATTATCTGTTTGAGATGGGAGAAAATGTAACCACCTATTGTTTCAATTTATGAAGCATGAGCAGACCAAATCACAGATGTGTTTGTCAGGTGTGGTTGTGATTCAGAGAATGTATGTCAGGGGCATTTGATCGAGCAGCTTGTGGGCATTTGAATGAAGAGCAAAACCAAACAAACCTAGTCATACTTCCAATGCAATGAAAAACACAATGAAGCATTCACATTCCATGCAATGTCTAAAAGCAAACTAAATAAGTACCTTCGAGGTAAAACAGTGGAAGGGCACCACTCTCTAAAAAAGCCAACCTATTATGAGTGTCCTCAACCTCTGATACATAACAAATGAACCATTAAGCCCCTTATGGTTTAGATTAACATGAAGTTGGTAATAAGACATGCCTACCGCCAAGATATGTATGTAAAGCAGCCAAACAGGTATCAAATGTCAAGTCACCACGACCACTGTGATCCATAACCAAATAGCACAAAAGAATGAGCAGTTATAAACACACAAACGAAAATTAATACAGCTTTGATTTAACTAAGAATAAAAAAAACCCCACAATATAGGCTTAATACAATGCAATGACAACCAAAAGACTGGGAAAAAAAACTCTACCTCTTGAGATGTTAAAAGCATAGACAACTTAAAAAACTCTAGCTCTTGACCGAAAGATTGTTTGTTCATTCCAAATAATGACCGAAACAAATAATGACCGAAAGATTTATTCAATCCTAAAGATTGTTTGTTCATCGTCGTCGGATGATTCTTCGTCGACTTCTTTGACCTGCAATTCCTCCGATTCAAGCTCTCGCATTTGTTGGTGTTTGCGGAGAAGAGAGATGGGAGGAGGGTGTTTGAGTTGAAGGAATCAAAAATTGAAAAATAAAGAGCAAAATGATGAATACCCAAAGAACTGAAACAGAGCCTATTAAATTAACAATGTGTACCATTGATTTCGACCTTCGTTTCCCCACTGCTTCATGATCCTAAGCGAAAAAAAAAAAAAGAAAACAAATTGAGTTCATCAGAAAATACCCATCGGCTGGGCAGTGACCAAAAGCAACCAAAATTTAGTGGTAGTATGAGATT
>CM042196.1:10185383-10221439 GCA_023539305.1 Ilex asprella
ACCCCATCCCCGAAAACCCACCACCACCCAAATCCGCCACCACCAACCAACCCACTGCCACCCAAGTAGAGAGGGTTGAGAGAGAAAGTGACAGAGGGAGAGAGGGGAGTTGGCGTCTTCGTGTGCTTCGCCTTCGTCTTCGTGTGCTTCGGCCGTGGCAGCGAGAGCGAGAGCGAGAGAGAGAGATATGAAAAAAAGAGATGACCTTTTTATATACACAGAGAAAAAAATTCAAATTTGTTGCTAAGAAAGATCGAAGCCCAGATCTCAATAAAATGGCCTGCGGGTGTTTTTTTTTTTTGATGTTTTCAAAAGCATCATTTTAGATGGTTTGATAATTTAGCCTTGTTTTTAAAACATGAAAATTAAAAAAAAAATAAAAACATTCACCAAACACGTTATTGTATTTTTTTTTGGTCAAAAAATGAAAACAAAAACAGAAAAAAACGAAAACAAAGGGTTACCAAACGGGCCCTAATTTTTTTACCCGTTTATTAAACGTGTCGTATACGGGTTTACATGTTTTTCACCCGTCACCTGTTTAACCCGACAAGTAACCATTTAATCCGACACGTTTGACACTCCTAATCAAAATTAACACCCAACAATCAAGTCAACATCCAATTCCATGCGATTAACAAAGTTTTTCTCCAATTTTTTTTTTAAAAGAGGGAATTTAATGAGAAATATATTACCCTTCTCCAAAATTCTTAAAAAAACTGAAAAACGATTAGTAGAACACAAAAAAAAAAAAACCAACAAAGTTTCTAAAAATAAAGAAAAATGAATTTAATTCACAATGAATTTAAAGGTTCATAATTGATAAGAATGGTCAAAGAAAGAACAACCCAAAACACACCAATATCATGTCACGATCCCATCCTAGAATTACACCTTTATTCACTCCCCCAACCTTAAGCAATATAAAAAAAAGTGATATTTGATGAGTCACCTATTACCCTTCTACAGAATTCTGAAGTATCATAAAAGCGATAATTTGAACACACAACAAAAAACCAAGAAAGATGAACAAAGTGAAATTTAAATTAAAAGAAACAACCTGACCTTCAAATGCACTTTAGTAGTTCATAAAAAAATCTCAATTCATAACATGTTAGACAACAATTAAAACACAAATGCTGAAGTAGATAGAATTTCAAGAGCAATATGTCAGCATATGAAAACCCTAGACATTGTTGCAATTCATATAAAGATGCACATGTATACATAACAACATATGAAAACCACATTGAAAAACATAAAACATATAGTCAAAATATTTGTCACACGCTAGATTGACAGTAACACAAAGAATGACTCATGGCAAAAAAAACAGTGAAGTTTAAGATTACACCACCAATGACATAAATTGTGTTTCACGCTCATAGCGACCAAAAAGAGAGTTTAACAGTGATATTCAGTCAATAACATGTACTAAACCAAAATCAAAAACTTTTTAGTTACAGAAAAAAATATTTCTTATTAGCAATAACCAATCAAATCATATGTACAAAGTTAAAAGTGCCCTACTTCAGGTTTGATACAAATTCATACACAACCTCCTGGTCAATATTCTGAAGGGGGAAGAAACAAAAGAAAGAAGAATTAGCACTACCTACAGCTTAACAACACCTTTGCTACAATAGAGAGTAATGTGTTTCGACTAATTTGGTGTGTGTGATTGTCTATGGTTAGTCTTGAAATCAACAAAGAGAGAAAGAGCACAGAACAAACTATAAAAGTATGGGAACAAAATCCTAGCATTAACACCACGAAATGAGACAAAAAAAGGTATGACAATTTACATTACCACTCAATAACCTGTCAACTAAACATCCAATTTCAAAATTAACACTCAATTTCTATCAAAATAAACCTAACATTCACTTTCAAACCCATACATTTAATAAAAACACTAATATTTCATTAAATTAGAACATTAAACCCAACGTCCAATTTGTATTGAAATAAACTAGCATTTAATTTTAACTCAACATCTGCAAACTCTATTTCACCAAATTAACACCCATTATGAATCAACTGTAATATTCAATTTCATGAAAAATTAACACCCAAATTAACACCAAATCTGAAATTGACACCAAAAACTGTGTTCAACTGTGTGAATGTGTGCGTCTATGTATATGTGAGTGTGATATGTGTGCGTGCCTCTGTGGATGTGTGTGTGGGTCTTGAATGTTGTGTTGTGTGTTTATGTGTGTTGTCGTTTGTATTTACAACTAGTGTGAGTTGTGTATGTGCAATGTGCATGTGTATGTGTGTGCTATGTTGGTGTGTGTGTGTGTATGTGTGCGCGCGCGCGCGTGCTATGTGAGACAAAGAGAGTGTGAAGAGGAGGTGCGTGGGATGTTTATCGTCGACCATTGGTTGAACGGCGGTGGGTTAAGTGAGAGGTAGGAGAATGGTCTTCTGGAAAAGAGAGACAGAGATATATAGGGGTGAAAAATAGAGAGCGAGAGAGAGAGAGAGAAAAAGAAATAAGGGCCTAAGTTGGATCTTTATCTGCAAAAGAGAGAAAAAGTTTGGCTTGGGTTGGAGTGCTTGGGGTGTTGTGTTTGTAGCTAAAATGGGCGGGATTTGGGTTTTGGACGATATTTGAAAAGATTTGAGAGATTTCGGAGGAGGAGAGAGAAAGAGAGAAAGAGAGAGACGTGAGTCAGAAAATGTTACTGGGCAGAAAAATAAAATTCAGTACTCACTGTAAACCGTCGGATCTGTATTTATGAGCTGATCTAAATCGTCTTTAATATTGAGATTACATTGTCTGTTGGATGTGTTTATGTTTTGTCTCAAAACGATTTGGATCTCTCTTTGACTACAAAATTCAAATTCAGCTCTACTTTATTATATATATATATATATATATATATATACTAGTTATTGTCCGTACTTGAAGGTACAGAGTAATTAAAAAATTATCAACAATAAACATATTTGTATTTACACCCAGAATTAAATCACAAATATAGAAGAGAGGATAAAAAAAATTTAAGCACCGGTTGTAATGGAGATGAGTGGTGGTAGTGGTGGCGGTAGGCTGCAACGACCGTAGTGGTGGTTACAGCTATGGGGAAAAGGTAATTATGGTGGTGTGTTTTGGGTGACGATGATGGTAGTGGTAGCTATAGGTGATGGCGACGGTGGTGGTGGTGGGCGACAGTGATGGTGGTTGACAGTGGTGGTGGTGGGGTGACAACAGTGGTGGTGGCGGGTGGTGATGGTGAGTTGTGGTGGTGGACGATGACAAGTGCTTCTGGACGATAATGTGATTGATGATGACGAATGACGGTGGTGGTAGGTGTGGTGGGGATGAGTGACGATAGTGGTGGGTGATGATGGGTGGTGATGGTGGTTATGGGGTGGAGACGGTAGCGGTGGTGGTGGTGGGGGATTGGGGCAGTGACGGTGACGACAGTGGTAGGGGTGGTGGCGACAATGGTGGTGGGGTGGCGATAGAAGTGATCATAATTGGGTAGTGGTGGTTGGACGATTGCAAGCATTACCTTTTATTTTTTAAGTATTTATGATAAATTATAAATCCTAGAAACACTTTTGAAAAGTCACTCAAAACACACTTTTCAGAGCCTATTTTGGTGGTCTCTCTTAGATCTAAAAAATATGAAGTTGAGGAGAATTGTTTCTCTTTACACACGTGTTTTGTGTTTGTCTAGTTTGTTTGTGTTGTTTTTGTTCTATGTTTAGTGTGAACTAATCACACATGGTGCTATGTTTGGTTTCATAGGAATTGATGGTTGTTTTGGCGGTTGGATTTGGAATTGTGATTTTAGGGGTAATAGAAGTCAATTATGATTGTGAACTATGATAATCGTTATATATGATTGTAAACTACAAATTTTTGTTTTTTAGTTGGACTTATGTGTGTGACATGTGATTGTTACTGTGACTTTTGTTATTATAATAAAATATTATTTTAGTTTAGATTTGTGTAGCGACTAAAATATGATATTAACTTTGAGTCAAGTTGAGTAATTTATTCTTCAGATTGGTTATGCAATAGTTTGTGTTGGCCAATGATGCAATTGATTTCACTGTAAACAAATTTATATTTCCCTAAGTTTCTGAGAGAAAAATGAGCTTACACGGTCATTACTGATGAATTCAACAAATATTGTCAACATGGGCTACACAAAGAACATCACCACTATGAATCATTCAGATTTATAACTATGGATGATTTTTTTAAGGCAACCGATCGACTCAAATTTCTCAACAATACATTGTGGGATTGAGTTTTGAATTTGTATTTTTGAATTGTGTATTAAATGAGAATATGTTTATTTCCATCTTTGCACACGTGATTATTTTTGAAGTCCCAAAAAATTTATGCCTAGACTTCTTCCCCTAAAAGTCTATAACGGTGGACCGACTTCCAAAAGCCCTATTTAAAATAAATGTTATGAATTGGTTTAGAATTTGAGTCCATATTAATTAATAAGAAAAATAATATAATGCTTACTCATAATTATATAATGGGTAAGTTCTGATGAATAATTATATAATTGATCTTTTAGCCCATTAAATATATTGACTTAAATAATAAGTTAATTATAATTAATTAAATTTGATCTTTCACCAATTTAGTATTTTTTTTAAAACGACACAAATTAGTATTGATAGGTGTCGCTGCTGCGGCTACGATTGTTGCCAATGTTGCTGCAGGGTAGGGAAGGAGGCGATCCCAAATACCACACCTAGACAAGAGGCAGTTATCGTCTTAGTCGTCATGGCGGCCTCTAGGCTTTCGGAGATAATAAGAGGGAGACAAAATATCTGAACTTTTGGGATTGGATGCAGAAAAGAGTAGCTTCAGAGTCTCGATCAGGATCCCTGTCTAGGTCTTCCTCTTTGTCTCCTAAAGATTGATCACTCTAGAAGGAAGGGTTGAATGGCTAGGGGATCTGTGAGAATCATGTATAGCTGGGTGAGTACCCCAAAAGTATGTGAGCAACCAGAGCAAAGGGCTTCTCTGGTTGGTATGTCCACACTTTCACCATGTCGTCAAAGGCAACCAATGCTTTAAGTGTCTACACGACCTCTCTCTTGTAATCCTCTATACACAAACAAATAAGAGCAATGCTACATAGACTTAAAAACTAGACTTAAAAAATTGACTTGATAATCCCAACCATTGATTTCACTGTAGGTCCCAGCATTTATTGAGACCTACTACCTATTCAATGGTTGAGATTATCAAGTCAATTTTTTAAGTCTAGTTTTTAAGTCCATGTAGCATTACTCAACAAATAAAAGGGTAAGTAGGATGTCTTGGCTTAGAAGAATCAAATGCGACGTGGTGGAGACTAACGCACCTAGTCCCCTTATTTCCTTGGGGCAGTAAAGGCTATTGTACTCGGGTCCATCACTAGTCTTCCATCTTCCATCGAGCAGGAGGAGGTCCTGAGTGTAGCATTTGTTCAAGTCAGGCAATATGCATCACCAAGTACATGGTTGGGTCTTGGCATTTGAGAAAAAAAATTTTGTTACTCGCTATCCTTATGTCATAACAAAAAATAATTTCATCGATTCCAAGGTTGATCCCCAACTGAACATTGAGGGCGACAACACCCATTACCATTCTAAACAAATTTGTAAAGCACTGGCCGGGAAAAAGACGAAAATGCATAAGAAATCTAAGAAGAAGGGACAGAAGAGGGAACCTAATGCCACATTCAATAATTATCTTGGTATGAAAGGGCATGAGGTCATCAGACCCTACATCTTCCCTATGGAACCAAGGAACAAAAATGAGGGTCGAGACAATGTTGGGGATATTGTAGGTGGACCTAACATCATTTAAAGTGGACTCGTCCACTTCGATTTTCCTAAGTTTTCTACTTCCTATAACTGCCCCAAGGATTGTAGTTCTAGGGGGTCTAGCCATTGGCATTTTGCAGGAGATGAAAGAGGGGAAATGAAAGAGACAGAGAGATGAAGATCCCTACAAGAATGCAGAAGCTAGCCTCGATGAAGAACTACTCAGAAGATTAGGGGTCTGAGAAAGAAAATCATTTGAAAAGTCTCTTTGTGCCTAACGCATGCTTTATTTAAACTAAGCCAAGAGATGGGTAGCAACTGAGAAGGCGACGGTAATAATTAAAATTCAAAAAATAGGCAGCAAAGCACGCTTGTAACCACCCCTGAAAAGGAGGCGTGTTGAGGAAGCCTCCATCCCCCTCGTGACATCTATCCCACGATGTGAGGGAAATGAATGCTAAGGGGTAGTTGACGGTACATTGACGACGATCTAATTATATGCTAACACATGTCGACCCATGGCGGTTCAGCCAATCAGGACCTCTCAGACCCGAGGAACACAATGTACCTCGAGCAATAAATGGCCTGTTCCCGAACCCCGAGCAATACGGGGTGGTTATGTAGAAGTTTGGGGGAACTGTGAGGTCATAGGGTCCATGTCTAAAAGTACTCCGCCCCAACCCGAGCACTTGTTACCAAGATGTTTATAATGGTCAGGATAGAGTCATCAATGTACGGCTCACTCCAATATGCTAAGCTCTGACATCAGGTTGCCTCGCATTAATGAGGTGTGACACAGACACTCATTATGTTTGTCGAATGAGTAAGGCTATTAATGATTAAGATGTGAAAAGCATCATGATAGTCACATGTATAAATACGCAACTAAAATGCAAAATGAAGGTATGCAAGCTAAAAATGCTCTGCATTGAATACTCTACAAACTTAGAGCATCTCCAATAGATGATATAAATGATCAAAATAGCTATAATTTAGCTAATCAAATCCACTTTTCATGCTCTAACAGATGCTGCTCATAATAGCTATAATATATTTTTGCTACAGTGATTCTCTAAATATAGAGAATTACTGTAGCAATATGTATGCATAAATATATATTATTTTCTCTCTCTTCCTCTCATTTCTTCCATTCTCTCTTTTTCTCCCTTTCATTATTCCCCAAAAAAATAATATAAGAGGAATAAGAAATAATATTTAAAAGGAGTAGTTAAAAATATAGAGGATCTGTTGAAGTGTATATTGAAAAAGTGAGTAGTTAAAATTGAAAAAATTCCTTTTTGGATAGCTAAAATATAATTTGTTGTTGGAGATGCTCTTATATGCCGACTGACTTAAACGGATGGATAAGTTGGATGTTCACCCGACCCTGTTCTTAACTTTGCCCATCGTTTGCAGGGTTGATAGAAGGATTACCAATGTGGACCATTATCTCATTTCATTGCAGGAATTCTTCTGTGTAATAATTATAACAGAAACAAAAAAAAAAAAAAACACACACACACACACACAAGTGAATTCCTAACACACTCAATAAAAACTTCAAACACCAAAACTTTTACTATTCTTTTATTCTAGTTAGTTAGTAATCTATTATTTAATTTCATTAATTTAATATTAAATTTTATTAATTTAAAATTTATTTTTTAAAATTAACACTAAATTAATATTTAATTTATCAGATTAACATTAATTATCACCACATTACATTTAGTTTCAGGAATTAACACCAAATTGATTGTTAATTTCACCAAATTGACCTTTAATTCCCTTGAATTACCATTCAAAATCATTAGTTTATTTTTTATTAATATTTAATTTCATCAATTTAATTTTTTAATTAATATTTAATTATCATTTAAACTAATCAATTTAATATTTGATTTTCCCAATTTAAAATTAAATTTTATCAAATTAACACAAAATGACCTTCAATTTGACATTCAAACATTGAGGTTTTCTTTTAATTGCATTTTTTTTTATTTTAGTTAAATTAAACTTTTCTTCGGTTTTATGTTGGATTAGACTATTTTTATGTTTTAGCTCTAAAAAGACATGAAGGAGGAAAGAGATAGGAAAATATTTTTTTAGTTTCTTCATTGAGGGGTAAATTTGTCATTAACAGATAAATATTGAATGATATAACTATTTTTTGATGTGTTAGTAATGTTTCAAATTGTAGGGCAGTTGTTGAAAAAAAACTATGAATTAGAAGAAAGTATAGTGATATTTTTAAAAATATAAGGATGTTTCTAAAATCTATATAATAAATCACATGGGAAGTTAAATTTTATCTTCTATATATATATTTTCTCCTCAATTTCATCACATCATCCATTTTATCACTTGCTCAATCATTTAATATTTAATTAATTTATAATTTAACATAATTTTTATTTCAGAAATTATCTATATAGGATAGTATACATATGTTGAAAAAAAATTGTCGAATTACGTATTTTGAGAAAATTTTGTCAATGTTTTTTAAAAAATAGTGTGTAAAAATAAATTTTAAATGAAAAAATTGTTATTTAATATAGTGAGTTCAATTTTTTTGCTATTTGAATTTTATGTTTCTTCGTGCTTTCAAGTCCGAGATACAATTAGTTATGCTTATATACATGAGGTGTCACTGAAATTTATCCCTTTTTTTTTTCCAAAAAGGGAGATGATGATGATTGAGCGGTGTTGTGGAAAGTGGAAACACGTCGAAAATTGGAGGTTGGTGAAAGTTGACATGTGGTGTACTGTGATGGTTAATGGACACGCAGCAGGGAGGGGTGACACGTTAATTATTGATCACAAAATTTGGTCAATGTAATATTATTGTTCAACATAATGCATGAGAAAATAGCAAGTGACGGGTGGGTCATCGGTGGCCCTTCTCAACTCCGAAGTTCCAAAGAGGGAAGGTGGGTCTAGTGCTCCAGAATGAGATGGACCAGTTTTAGCCCCGACTAAAGTTTATGCCGCTTCGATTATTTTGAAACAATAGGTCGTGGTGTTTTTACATGATTACCCTTCAAACTACCATGTGCATCTCATGTGATAGTTTGGATTAACAGAAAATTCGACGACTGTTAATCTTGAGGCCACATTGTCACCAAATATTAACATTGATGGTGCAATTTAAAACAATCAATCTTTCGTAGTGCAAATTGCAAATTTTCCAATCTTTCAGGGGCAAAGTGTCATTTGCCGAAACAAATAACCCATCTACAAGAACAAAAAATAAAGGATAGATTAAATGCTTGAAAAATCATCAATTGATTATCAAGAGAAACAAATTTTACAAAGGAATCAAAACACAAAACCAACTTTCATTAATTCACATACTAGTTCACTTAACAAAGACTGTTGCCCTGATCCCCTACAAAGCTTCCTTCGTTTCTTCCTCAATCGACCAAAGCGGGTCAGATGTATGTATAAACTATCGAACAGTCATGACTCATCGATGCCATGAATTCGAATGTTTAGTCTCCTAAGCCAGACTGAATGAAGTATCATATGAAAGACATCGTACCTCTTTGGAGGCAGACTCACCTCAAAATGCCGCCTTATTTGGGTACCTCGCCTCTGCATTCTTATGTACTGCCTTGGAGATATTGCCGACAGAATTTTCTTCAGGTTCGGGATTTCCTTCACTGGAACTTCAACAGAGAAGGACTTCCAATTCAGCACATCGCTGAATGGTGCCACATAGTGGTCCTTAATGAGTACCGGAACACAGCCTGTGTAAAGTGCCTCCACCATTCTTGGACTCGCAACTTCATAACCACTCGCACATATGCAGTACTTGCTTTTCCTCAGCATTCCATAATATGAGACCCCCTTCGGAAGGTACTTGTGAACCTGAACCTCTTCGTCTTTGTTTTCCCAATGTTCAAGAAGTATTGGCCTTATCGGCCCATGAAGCCCTCCAGCAAAGAAAACCAAATATGGTCGTCGCGATGGAGATGGGCCACCTATCAGGCCCTCGATTGTACCAGCGGGGAGAAGAATTTCTGGAAAGGACACGTCTTTGGAGGGTTTGAACCCTTCTGAGGTATTTGCATTGCATAGAGCACGAATCGAGTTTTTGTATAGGTTAGGAACAGCCGAGGAAAGTTCAGGTCCCTGCAAAAAACAGAGTCACTCAAGAGTTAAAACATTATTGAGATCAATTTAGATAGCCTATGACCTTTATTGGGAATAAAAACAGTATTAACGAATCAAAATTACAATCCCATGGTACCAATCAACTACATAATGTGGCAACTTATTGTTCTCAGCTATAAAATATCTCAACATTACCTATGAAGTATATGACTCAAAACTTCTTATCAGATGAAATGCAATTTACAGAATAGAGATGTTTGTATAGTCTGGTAGCCAGTATATATGTTGATAGCTTAATAGCAACTGACAAGCCTTTGCAACAACTGGTTTGTAGTAAACGCTAATTGACAATTCTTGAAGCAGAGCATTGAATTTTCACACGAAACTAGAATTGAACTAAGGCTATTTGATCGTGTTTGTAGGAAATGGCAACTATGGCCAAGTTTCTAAGACTACCAACAACCTGAGTGACCAGTTCAAGTTGCACATGATAAAAGCTTAACCTCAAACAAAGGTTAAGAAACCAGAAATGAGCAGATAATTTTAAATACACTCAGTGTGTTATGAAAACAAAGCGGTATTCGCTTACCCAATCGTGGCAAGCAAGCATGAAATGGTCAGCCCCTAGGCTTCGATTCCAATAGGGGTATTTTACAGCAAGGAGATTGACGTAATCTCTGACCGTTTCTTTCATTGGATGCCAATCATGGTTACGCTCATAAATAAAGTGCACTATTGATGTCACACTAATTGGAAGAAAATAAACATGGGCTTTGTCCGGGTCTCTTGTTCGAAACTGGGTTGTCTCCATATGGTAAATAAAGCTCCCCTCCATTGCATATATGCTCTTGCAGGGACCATTATGAAAAATCGGAGGCTCTCCTTCTTCATAGACAAATATCTTGAATTGTTTTTCCATTTCCAAATAGCTCCTGTAATCACATAGGAGATTCAAAGGCGATACATAATCCAAATGTTGGTTAGACGATTCATAAATACTTGGAATGAAACATAAGATTAAATGAATTATACTTTAATTGGAATGATTTGCACAAATTGGTACAATTATTGCTCCTGCTAATACTCGAAAAAATTCAATTTAATCATAAATATTCTTCCATCAATGCTACATAACAAAGCAACTTCTGAAAATATTATATTAAACACAGCCAAATCCTCGTAAGACACTCCAAACAGGGGATGAAACATTTCCACTTGTAAAACATTCAAGATATAGTGATCGTCAAAGAAGCATTACCGGTGAAAGGCCTTGGCGTTCCAGTACATTGGACCTGTTGGGATATAGCCTGGGTCATGTGTTTGATTTCCATTTTTAGCTCCTCTAATTGCAGCTCGAGCCCGCCCCAGGCTGGCTTCAAGCCTGAGTAAATTGCTGTTCTTTCTTTCTAATCTTCCACTCAATGGAAGAGCATGAGTTTCATTCCAAGAAGGAAAAACGTGGGGAATGTTGGTAGTAATATTAAAGCTCTCTTTTATATTTCCGACCTGTTGAATCGAGAAATAAATGCTTGTTCCAAGTATAATAAAACTAAGGTAAGTATACTAATTACACAGATTACTGGTTTTCCACTTTTCATAAAGACATAATTCCATTCTTATGAGTTCGCAATATTACATTGAATTCTCATGCTTCATCACATATTCAATTACAGAGTAAAGTTCCCCGACAAATATACTAAAACCATGTCCATACCATTAGACGACGACCCAATGGCTTTTTCCCCCAGAACCGGGCGGGGGACAAAAAGAGAATGAGTTCACAACGTAACAATAATTTATTCGACAATAAATTCAAATTTTCAGAGTTTAACTCTTTTTATGAATTTTAGAGAACAAGCGGAAAAAAAGAGTTTCTGCGAATAATCTTGCATTTGCTTGAATACTATCAGTTCTGGTGCATATATGAAACCAATCGGTCAAGTGGTTATTTTATTGATGTGTGATTGAGTGACTTAGTTCAGGCACCAAGTTATTGAGGCGTATAGTAGACCACATACAAGGGCTACAGCCCAAACGATGGCGTTTTTCACTTAATGTCCATGTTCCTTGGGAACATGTCTACATGGCCAGTACCCTTCTTTAATAAGAAATATACAAAACAGACGAACCTTTAACAAATCTTAAACAAACTCATTAATTTAAGAAAGGAGAAAAAGTTTTTGGACAAAAATTTCAAATGGGCATTGGCCATTCCACCTTTCCACATGAAATTTATATCGTAATTAAGAAATTATTGGGTATATGTTTAAAGCACGGATATTTCAAGAAGACTGATAATCGCTCAAGATAATATAAAAAATATTTTTACACATGATCCATGTACAATACCGATTAATTTATGAGTTTATTTTATTTAAGGATTTTTAATATCAAAACTCAAAATATCTATTTTTTTTTAAATGGCTGTAAAAATATCAATTTTTTTGATACCATAGCTATAAACCCCTAAACAAATTAAAGAATTAATACACACACATTCATATCTAAGACAAACCGATCATGACATGAAAGAGAGAGAGCTTAGACTTACAGGCTGTTGGACCTGTACGGCTTCTACAGAAAGTGGCGGTGAAGAAGAGCGGTTTAGATTGTAGTCATCTGACAGAGCCTTTTCTCTGTTATCACCACCACCCATCGTCCTCGGCCGCAAATCTAAAATCGCCTCCGTGTCTTTTGGTGGTGAAGCAGGACCCTGTACGGTGTCTGAGCTCATAATTCCATACCCAGAATAAGATGTGATAAAAGATTTCCATACCCATGGATTGTTCTGAGAAGCAAAACCCCACTTGGAGGAGGGCTTTGAACCCAGTAAACCCACAAACACAGACACCACAATCAATGGTAACATAAACCATAAAATTCTTGAAGATGATGATGATGTTGGAATCCACCATGGGCACACCCTTTTCTTCCGCTCCGGCATATCTCTCTCTCTCTCTCTCTCTCACACACACACACACACGGGGTTTTCTGGGGGAGAGATAGTTTCCAGGTAGGAATACAAAAGGAGGCAACAAAAACTGTATGGATATCCTCAAAATTGTCGATAAATATTAGTTGCCTAAAATTTTCTTACCAAAAGAGCTGTTTCCCTTACACCTCTTTCGGTTTCTCTCTCTCTCTCTCTCTCTCTCTTCTTGTTTCTATCTCTACACATGCAAGTATATATCTTGCTTTCCTCTGAGGTGGCTGTGATTTTCTCTCTCCTTTTCTTGCTAAATGGTAGCACCCCTTGTGTTTCTTTCTCTCTTAAATCTTGTTTCTCTCTCTCTCTCTCTCTACATATATATATATATATGCAAAGTATATATCTTGCTTTCTGTCTGAGGTTTGGTGTGATTTTCTGTGTCTTTCTTGGTAAAGTGAAGGAAAGAGATGAATTGGAGACCAGGGGGAGAGTAACAATTGGTGAGAGATGGTTGTAACACCACGCCAAGCGTCTTCTTGTTCTGGCCTCTGTTTCCGAGTTCTTCATGCAAAAATATTTTTCATATTTCCACTTCTATCCTTTTCCTAAATACAAAGCCCACCCCACCCCGACGATGTCATAAATATATTCTCACACTTCCTCATTGATTCGAGTACGAATTGTTGTCTACTCGCTATAAAAGGTTTGACGCGTGTACTAACTCCCTGTGGACGCGGTTACGTTAAGATGTTTTAGTGTAGGCGAGTGGGTTTTGTTTTTACAGATTCGTAATTAAGTCTATACCCGGTTTCATACTGGAATTAAATGAAATTGGAATAAGCTAATTAATTATTTACTGTCATTGATGCAATTAATATTAATTTTGTTTGACATGGCTGCCCCTGGATTTTGGTCTGAATCCTAAGTAAATATCGGGTGTAATTATTCAATAAAAAAAATAATAAAATGACATGAGAGTGCTTATGTATTACATGATTAAGTGATTGCGAGTTTTAGTGACACATATTTGTTAACTTGTTTACCTATTAGTGAACGGTTGCACCACGTGACATTATGTGCATAGTGTAACGGTTACATCTAATATTTTTTTCCTGAATCCTCTCTGTTACATTTATCATCAATTTTATTTGAGGATAGGTTGGGACAGATAGTATAAAAATAATAAGTCTTGCTTCTATATATATATATATTGTTTAATAAAATCGAAAAAAAAAATACATTAGAGTGGACTTTTATGTAAACCTGTGTTTGAAGACACGGTATAATATGAATGATTTTGTAAAAAATGTTAGTGACGGTCGGATGAGTTTATTTGAAATCATCGAATAATTTTATTGAAACCTCACATATTTTATTTTATATTATAAATGTGGGATGAATGACTTAATAACGCAAAAAATTAAAGAAAAATTATTGAACGGATATGAATGCTCACTTACTTACATGCATAAAAGCTTCACTTCAATTCAGAATGAATGACCAGTTCAAAAAAAAATTCAGAATGAATGATGTGTCATAAATGAATTAATAAGAATATTACAAGGTGGAGTGAGAAATTAATTAAGGGTGGGCAGTTTTAGCTAGGCCTAACTCTATAACATTAAGTTATTAATGACCTTAGACTTTCACAAAGATGACTCTAATTTTATGTACGTTAATAGAATAGGGTAGATCATAAAAAAAGATTTCATAAAAAGCGAAACATAAAAAAAAATTAAATGCAAATAAAAAAGTTATTACCAAATAATATTATTTTTTACTAAATGATCATATTGAAATCAATAGCAAATTACACTTGAGTCATTGAGATATAATAGATAAATAATATTTTTTTTCAATTGAGAGTTGATTCAAACGATAAATTTGTCTCTAACTGTTTTTCATTTATCTTAGAAAATTGACCTTGGTATATTTTTATATTTTATATCAAAATTATAAGTTGACTGCAATGATAACCTAGTTAAGTTCGTTCCTAAGAGAAATAACTCATGTAGTTAAGGACCTCTTGATCTCACCAGTGAAGACCTATCGGGGGTGGTCTCGGGAAGCTCTCCGTTGCCCCACTCTTTTTTTCAATATCAAAAAAAAAAAAAGAATTACCAAGTGTTAAACCTTTTGTGCAGATGTGGTGTTGAGGAGTTCTCTCTCCCTCCCTCCCCCCCCCCCCCAAGAAAATGAGTGAAAAATTGAGGTTGTGCCCTCCTTAAGGAACTTATAATGAGTTTAGTCTGCCAAGAAAATTTATTTAGGGATAAGTCTATTTTTAATTTTACTAATAAATTGTTAAGTTTACTATTTTTTTAAAACTCCAAAATGTCCTTCTAATGATTTAAAAAGCAATCTTCAACATTAAATCAACCTTCTGAGCGGTCATCCTTGATTCACACTTAAGGAAAGAATTTTTTTCCATTAAATTTGAAATTCAATTTTAAATTTGACGTTACTACCATTTCTCTCTCTCTCTCTCTCTCTCTCATTTTTTTTTGCAGAGAAGACTATGATTAATTTAATATTGAATGTTACTATGCATGTTACTATTTTTTTGTTGAACACGTTAATATTTTTTTATGAGTATATTATTATTAATATTGAATGTTATTATTTTTCTGAAATATCAATATTCAATGTTATTTTTTTTTGTTGACCATGTTACTATTGTATTTTTTTTTCAAATATTAATATTTAATATTGCTATTTTTATTTTTGAATGTTACTATTTTTTTTGTGTTTAAGTGGTATTATTTTTTTATTTGAATATTACTATTTTTTATTTTTAATGTTAATATATATATAATTTTTATTTTTAATGTTACTATACATATATGAGGGAGAGAGAAATAAATAGTCATATTTTTGTTGGAACCTATTTAATGGGATCCACATGTGGACCTTAATTAATAAGGTACAAGCTTGGATTTTGGGATATCCTAATTAAAATACCTAACACATGTTGGTCAGGTTAGTTTGTAATTTCTTTGTGAAAGTGGTGTCCTATGTACAAAGAAACATGTTTAACAAATAGTCGATTTCTTGGTAGTTATCTTGATGGGAGGGAACGATTACTGATTATTTTAATGTGAGGTAGTTGGTTACCAGTGAGGGGATATAAACCTCATCTCTTATTCAAACTTACAGTATCTCTCACTTTTTGGAAAAACCTATTTGCAATCTACTGAAAATCAAGTTCATGATTATATTTAGAATTCTTGGTATTCTTCTCATGGAGATTTCTGTTATATATCTCTATTAAGAATCGTTGTTATAGATCCCGTGAGTTAAGGTTAGTTTTTTATTCGATCCGTTTAAGAGCATTAGGTCTAACAATTGGTATCAGTGCCAAGTCATAAGATTTACTTCTTATAATTTATTTTATTAGTATGATGAATCTGCTAGAAGTAAATTTTATGAGTTATCGAATTTTTGTGATTCATGTTATCGAAATTGTGCAAAGAAATTTCAATAAATATATTACATTTTGCTGATTGTCATCTTTCACACATGGACCATGTGATTCCTGCTTGACCTTGTGTATTTTTTGAATTCATGTGGACAAAAGCATGAAAGTATGATGAATGAGTATTATTTTATTGTTAAAATTTTTTGTGTGGCATATGACATTTTATCAATTGAAGAGAAAATATTTGTTAAATTCTTACTGCCACACAAAAAAGTTGAATGCCTTTAATGTTTGAGACTTTGAATAGTCAATGGGTATGATGCATGGGTAAAAGTTATCAATATATTTGTCCTATTTGATGAATGTGTGCAACTGTTTTGATGGCATTTTGGCCATGAAATTTTTATTTATTTTTATCCGAATCCAATTTTAGGTCAAACTTAATTATTTTAATTACTGGATTTATATGGATAAAATTATTTGTTCATATGTCATGATTCAGAGTATTCTATACATAATGACAAGCTAAAACATCTTGTGTATAAAAACTTATGTTTGATAAAATTATATTTTTTTTAATTTTATGGTGACAAGCCAAAGCATCCCATAATTTTAAAATACAAGAAAATTTATCAATAAATAAATTTGTTTATTCATTACATTGAACACTTGAACCATATTAAATAATGGTTTTACCTCAAAGGGAATCTATTATATCATAAGTAATCAGTAGGGTGAAAGAATGGTTTGAGGTATTGTGGCTAAGTTGAATTCTTGTTGCCCAAAGGGCTTGAATTCTACTTTTTTATAATACTTTATGTCGTTAGTTTTATCGATATGTAAATCATTATAATGTTGTATAAAGTGATTTACCACTAAAATTGTTAATATGAGTTGGTAATTTGTATAAAGTTTAAGTGTGATTATTAGGAATTTTATCAGTTGTAAGCATGAAATGTTTTATTTTGCAGTTTTATTTCTTAGTCTTATGTCTCAATCTGCATCTCATATCCCTTTGCTTAATGATTCAAATTTCTTGGAATGGAATTATAGAATTATATTTACTTTGGGGTGTATGGAGATTGACACGGTGCTTCGTGAGGATAGGATACCTATTTCGATGGAATTCAGTATGCCTGAAGAGAAAAAGTTGCATGAGAAGTGGGAGAGGTCTAACTCCCTCAGTCTCCTACTCATGCAAAGTCATATCTCAAGGAAATCAGAGGCCCCATTCCAGAATCCAAAATTGCTAAAGAATTCATAACTGCAGTTGAGGAGCAATTTGTAAGCTCTGAAAAGGCACTTGCTACCTTCATGATATCAAAGTTTGTGTCTTGGAAGTATAATGGTCACAGTGACATACACTGACACATTATGGAATTATGTGACATCTCTGCCCAACTCAAATCATTGGAAGTGGACATGTCTGTGACATTTCTTGTTCACTTTGTCCTTATTACTCTACATTCGGAATATGCTCCATTTAATATCTCTTATAACACATAAAGATAAATGGTGTATGAATAAACTTTTGACCATGAGTGTTGTCGAAGAACAGAGACTAAAGCAAGAGAGGCAAGAAAGTGTCAATTTGACCTCTCATAAAGGGAAATGACATATTTAAGCAGATAGTAGCAGCTACCATGTTCCAATTAAGAAAAAGAACATGAAGGTGTTACCCAAATTAATAGGCAAAAAGGACTTCAAAAGTTTCTTCTGCAAGAAAAAGAGACATGCAAAGAAAGACTGCATCAAATATAAGAAATTACTCGAGAAGAAGGTTCATTTCTTTCTTTAGTGTGTTATGAATCAAATTTCATAAATGTACCTGATAACTCATGGTGGATTGGTTTTGGTGTAACTGTCCACATATGTAACACCATGTAGGAATTGCTGGACAAAAAGACCCTAACGAAAAGTGAACGATGCATTGTTATGGGAAATAAGATGTAGTCACATGTGGAAGTTGTTGGGATGTTCAGACTTGTTCTAAAGAATGGCCACATCATATATTTGCATGACACTTTCTATGCTCCTAGCTTGTCTAGAAACCTTTTATTAGTACCTAGACTTGTTTGTTTTGGGTATCGTGCTATGTTTGGACATTCGTTTATTAGTTTGTGTTTGAATGATGTTGTGGTTGATAATGATATTTTAGAAAATGGTTTATTTAAATTATCTCTAGATATATCTTTTGGAACATCTTTGCTATCCCTGCATGATAAAGAACATTGTGGATTAAAACGTGCCATTTTGAATCAAAATTCTTAAATTTTATGGCATAAGAGATTAGGACACATCTCCATAAGGAGAATCAAGGGATTGGTAAATGATAGGATCTTACCAAGCCTTGAGTTCACAGATTTTGACACTTGTATAGACTGTATTAAGGGTAAACAGACTAACAAGTTCAAGAAAGGTTCCATAAGAAGTTTGAATGTGTTGAATATCATTTATACAGATATTTATGGGTCATTCACACCCCCATGTTTTATAGGCCATAAATATTTCATCACTTTAATAGATGATTTCTTACGATATAGTTGTTTGTACTTCTTGTTTAATAAGGACTAAGCCTTAGATGCTTTCAAGATTTTCAAAGCAGAGGCAGAGCTACAACTTGAAAAAAAAGATCAAAACAGTGAGGTCAAATAGGGGTGGTGAGTATTATGGTAGGTACACTGAATCTGGACAACACTTAGTTCCATTTTCTCGATTCCTTCAGGAACAAGGTATAGTAACATAATATACCATGACAGGCACTCTAGATCAAAATGGAGTAGCAGATAGGTAGAATTAAACACTAATGGATATGGTTAGGAGTATGATTAGTTACTCCACTCTCCTAATTTTGTTTTGGGTGATGCCTTGAAAACCGCTGTGTACATTCTAAACGGGGTTCCTACTAAGGTTGCCCCTAAAATACCTTTTGAGTTATGGATAGGTAGAAAATCCAGTTTAGCACATCTACACATATGGGGTTGTCAAGTAGAGGCTGAGTGTATAACCCCCAAGAGAAAAAGTTGGACCCCAAAACCATAAGTAGCTATTTCATTGGTTATCCAGAGAAGTTCTAGGGAGACAAATTTTATCATTTTTTACGGATTGTAGAGACATGTAATGCAAAATTTCTTGAAAGTGACCAAGTCATTGAGAGTATACAACCTCAAAATATTATTTTTGAGGAACATCCAATTTTTATGCAAAGTTCAGATGATTTGGTAATGATTCCTTATCCTATTATTCATAATAATTTTATGAAGAATGAGTCAACTATTAATATACCATCTATAACTGAACTCACTGTCACTAAGAATCTTGTTTCACCTTCACATGTAGTGGGACAAGAAAAAACTTTGAAGAGGTCATCAAGGGTTAAGAAATCTGCAACTCCATCAGATTATATTGTGTACCTTCAGGAGTCCAATTTTGATTTTGGAAAGTGTGATGATCCAACTACTTTCTCACAAACCATGAATAGTTTGAATTCCTGCAACTGGTATGATGCCATGAAGGAAGAGTTGAACTCAACGGATAAAAACAATATTTGGAATTTAGTTGAACTACCTCCTGGTGCCACAACAGTCAGTTGTAAATGGGTTTATAAGATCAAAAGAGACTGTAAAAGAAAGGTAGAACGACATAAGGCCAGACTTGTTGCCAAGGGGCTCGCTAAAAAAAAAGGCATTGATTATAATGAGACTTTCTCACCTGTTTCTAAGAAAGATTCTTTGAGGATAATTATGACAATGGTGGCTCATTTTGACTTGGAGCTTCACCAGATGAATGTGAGAACGGCTTTTCTTAATGGAGATCTAGAAGAAGAGGTGTACATGAAATTGTGAGGTCCTGGTATCCCACATCGGCTGGAAGAGGGGGAGTTGCTGGGCTTATATGTGAGCCCTTCGCCTCACTTGTCAATAGGCCTTTTTCCAGGGAACTACTGTGAGGAACAAAACCGTGAGGGCTAGTGGGCCCAAAGCGGACAATATGTTGACACGTGATGGGTGGGGTGTTACAGAATGGTATCAAAGCCGACCCTTGCCCGGTCCGAGTGTGGGGCCCTGCACGGGTCTCGTGGTGGGCGGGCACGAGGAGGAGAACGGTAGTCCGTGACTCGGGACTGGTGAGCTACACGGGGACGTGCAGCTCTAAGGGGGTGGATTGTGAGGTCCTGGTATCCCACATCGGCTAAAAGAGGGGGAGTTGCTGGGCTTATATATGAGCCCTTTGCCTCACTTGTCAATAGGCCTCTTCCCAGGGAACCACTGGGAGGAACAAAATCGTGAGGGTCAGTGGACCCAAAACGGACAATATGTTGACACGTGGTGGGTGAGGTGTTACAGAAATAACCTGAGGGTTTTGTTTCAGAGGGACAGAGTAATATGGTTTGCAAGCAAAATAAGTCTATATATGGACTTAAGCAATCTTCCCATCAATGGTATCTTAAGTTCAATGATGTGATTTCTTCATTTGGTTTCGTAAAAAATGTCATTAATCATTGTATATAGCTTAAGATCAGTGGGAGTCGATTCATTTTTCTAGTTCTATCTGTAGACGATATTTTGCTTGCTAGTAGTGATTTGACATTGCTTGTTGAGACTAAGCATTTTCTCTCCAGTCATTTTGAAATGAAGGATATGAGTGAGGCCTTGTATGTCATAGGCATAGAGGTTCACTGGGATAGATCTAGAGGAAAACTTTATCTATCTCAAATGACTGACATCAAGAAAATGTTGGAGAGATATGGTATAGAAAACTCCAAACCAAGCTCCGCAGCCTATGTCTAAAGATGACAGATTAAGTAAGTTTCAATCTCCGAGAAATGAGCTTGAAAGGGAGTAGATGAGAACATATCATTATGCATCATTGGTTGAGACTTTAATGTCTACCCAAATTTGCACCAGACCCGACATTGCATTTGTAGTTAGTGTATTGGGCAGATTCCAAAGTGACCCAGGTTTGGATCACTAGAGAGCTGCAAAGAAGGTGCTTAGATATATACAAGGAACACAAGATTATACGCTTACATACACCAGATATGATTTCTAAAGGTTGTCGGATATACAAATTCCGATTTTGTAGAATGTCTAGATAGCAAGCGATCAACATCAGAACACATATTTTTGCTTGCTAGTGGTGCAGTCTCTTGGATAAGTACTAAACAAAAATTGATAGTAGCTTCTATTATGGAGGCTGAGTTAGTTGCATACTATGAAGCGATTACACAGGCTATTAAGGTTGTTGATTCTATTTCGAGGCCTATAAGAATGTTTTATGATAATGCAGAAGTTGTTTCCTTAATAAATAATAGCAAGGTATCTAATGGTAACAAGCACATGGATATTAAATACCTTGTCATAAAGGAGAAATGTGATGAAAATAAGGTGTCAGTTAAGTACATCAATACTGTGCTTATGGTGGCAGACCCTATGACCATAGCTATAGCTATAAGATTGTACAAAGATCATGTAGATCATAAGAGTCTAGTGAGCAATGTTATTGCCTGATGTACTATATGTGCACATTTGGAGACAATATTAGTTTATTATATCACATTATTATGTTATTCTGCTTAATATATTTTTTGTGGTACAAATATGTTCTTAGCAAAAAATTTTGACCAACAAATGAATTTTATGGAAAATCCCTTCGTAAAGCAAAATTAGCCTAAAGTCTTGTTTATGAGAGTTTGAGATATGGTGATCATTGAAGGATGTATGCAATTTATTGGCGTATATCCGCCATGATTCATATTACTAGGCTCAAGTAATCAAGAATAAAATTAAGCTCACTTATGTTGGGATAATTTGATAAAGAGCTAGCATAATTTTACCGAAACCAAGTATTTGCTTATTTTTAAAATATAAGTATTGCTATTATTATTATTATTTTTTCAATTTCATTTTCAATTCTGTCAAAGTGGGAGAATGTTGGAGCATATTTAGTAAGACCCACATGTAGACCTTAATTAACAAGGTACAGACTTGAGTTTTGAGATAAAGATGTCCTAATTAAAATATCTAACACATGTTGGTTATGTTAGTGGATAGTTTCCTTGTGAAATTGGTGTCATAGGTACGAGGAAACATGTTTAACAAATAGTTAGTTTCTTGGTAGTTACCTTGATGGGAGAAACTAGTTACTGATTATTTTAACGTGAGACAGTTGATTACTAGTGAGGGGGATATAATTTACCTGAGAGACCCCATCTCTTATTCACGCTTACATTATTTCTCACTTTCTGAAAAAACCTACTGCAATCTACTGGAATTCAAGTTCGTGATTATATTCAGTATTCTTGGTATTATTCTCTTGGAAATTTTCACTGTATCTCTCTATTAAGAATCGTTATTATAAATCCCGTGAGTCAATGTTAGTTTTCTATTTGATTCGTTTAAGACCATTAGGTCTAACAATTCTATATATGGATATAGATAGATATGAAAGAGAAATAATTTTAATATTAGTCAAATTCCTAAAATTTAGGAAATGTTAGTTTTCAAATTTGTTGTAATTAAATATAACTAATAAAGGTATTTTGGACAATGCAGATCAAAATGAACTTAATATTAAATAAGTTTTTTTTAATGGAATTATCATCAAATAATTCCACAAAGAGGGAGCAACCTCCAAATTTCTCCAAAAAATATTGGGTGTAATCGTTACACTATATCAACAGTGTCACGTGGTGAAACGGTCTGCTAATAAGTAAACAAATTAGTAAGTGAACCCCACTAAAATTCATAATCACCTCCATGATAGAAAGTAGATCCTATTTTTTTTTTATTTTTTATTTTTTTTCTTATTAGTTGATTACACTATGTCAACAATATTTACATGGTGTAACGGTTGCGTTCAATATTTTACCCCCTCTCTCTCTCTCTTAATGTAGTGCAAGAAAAGAGGTTTATAGCCTCCATCTTCTCGTACGTTAATTAATTCATTACCCCGGACATCTAGAAACCTAAAACAAAGTTTGGCTGGTCTAATTAGGGCTATTTAACACACACACCCGTTTTTTACTGTTGACGTAACATCCAAATAAAAACCACATAAAACTGGCTAAAGATGCACACTTATATGAAATTAAAAAAAAAAACGAGTATTTATTTGGTCAATGAAAAATGTTCAAGGGCAAGTTGGTCAATTCAATAATATTCACCTTCCTATGTATTATGCCTGCTTAGGCCTTAACCTCATATTTACTTCTCTGTCATGTATTGAGAGAAGATTCACTTTTATTCAATAAAATGTTCAAGGGCAAGTTGGTCATTTCAATAGTATTTAATTATTAGTGATAATTAATCACTATGCAAAGTCAATATTTACCTTATGTGTCAAATTTAAGATCTTTGTAATGCACACTTATTTTAAGTTTCTTTGCTATTCGAGATTATATATCGTATATTGAGAGAGGATTTACTTTTATTTAGTGAATAATAATTGAATTTATAAAAAATAATATTTTAATAATTTTTAAAAAAAGAAATATAGTAAAAGGAACGTCAATCTGCTGAGCTCTCCAGCGGGGGCCACTTTTCTCTGAGACATAGATTATCTAATAATCTAAATACAACGTGTTGTTTTTAAAACGAGGAGGATGACAATTAATGCACCAATGTCAATTGAAGGACAAAGGCAATAATACCTACGGGCCCAAAGGAACCTCTTAATTAAGTAATGGGCCCGCAAATATATATATATATATATTGTGTATTCAGTTTCTTTCATATTAATTGCTGGGCTGTTACAGATACATCAAATTAAAGACACAGAAAAAGAAATTGGTCCTGGGTAGTTTTGTCATTTTACTACTAGTAATCCTACTCACCTCTTATATGGTATGTCTTTATAATGTGTTCAGATTTACATCGACTATTTTTTCGAGCCACTCTTAAGGGTTTATGATGTGTCCTCTTGGGGGCTGTTTGATATGTTTTTTGGGAGGAGTTTGTATTGACTTGTTTAAACGCTTACAAACTTAAAAATGAGATTCAACATTCAATATTATTCATACTCATGTTTGACATGTGCAGAGAAATATGACTATTATGATAATATATTTGTATATAAATGACTATTGTGTTCCTTAACCAATTTATATATATAATATATATGATATATGAGGGTATAAATGTCATTTGTATGTCAAACCCTTTAACCCACATATGAAACCCACCCCCCATTGGGTTTCATGAAACCCATGAACTTGGGTTTTATAACCGGACCGGATTTCAAACCCTGAACTAAATATATAGTTATCAAACATGAGTTTAAGGGGATTTATTTCCCAACTCATGTTCCAAAACCCCAACATATCAAACAAGCCTTAAAGCTTTCCTAGTCTACATGACGTGCCATCACCTCTCTTGAGGGTTTTAATCAAGTTGAGTCTTTTGAGCTTGGCTATGCCCAGACTCGGTTTGTGCTATTCAAAAATTATTCAAGTTCGCCTCGAACTATATAATGAGTTCAATATATTGTTCAAGTTCAGTTTAAATCGAATATGAGCCAAGCTCGAGCAAAAAACAAACAATTCAAATATATATATATATATATATATATATATATATATTCAAACCTACAAATTTCAAATACTTAATAAAAAACTTCACAAAAATACAAATAAATATAAATTTTAACACAAATCAGAGCATAAAATATCTCTAAATTATAATAAAAATATGCAACTTTAATTTTTTTTGCCAATTTTATTGAAATAAGCTAAGATTTGTAATAATTTATATGTATATTATGTACAAAAATGGAACAAACGAGTGGACTTGAGAATAACTCTGACTTGGCTCAGTTAGGAATGAATAATAAATGAGCCTGAAACAATGTTTGAATTCAGCTCATTGTATAATATGAGCTGAGTCAAAACTGAGCCAAACCAGACCGCCTGGATCATTTATCAGCCCCGACACAGGACAAAAGTGGGAATTTTCAGTCTTAAAAAAGCCAGAAAGTCTGGCAGTGTATTAGTTCCTTTACCTCGTAAGTATGGCTTTTGAACATTGTCCCTATTCAAACTTGGCACTGCCCATAAGTTTCTAAGATAGAGATGATTTGTAAATGTGGATATTTTGACTTTAAAATTTGATAATTTCTTAATGCCACGTCATAATGAATTTATTTTTCATCAATTCTTTAATTCCGAAATAGATAATTTATCTTTGACCGAACCAGAGAAAGATTAATTAAGGTGCAGATAAACAGATTTAGACATTTTTTATCATAATTCTAAAAAAAAAAAACTTATAATGAATGACAAATCAATATCAATTAAGTCAAATAAAATCGAGTTGTCCCATCCAAGTTGCATTCTTAATTCGATCATGTGATATTGCAAATTCTGTAACATCCCAAATTTAGATTGCATTCATGACAATGATGACATTAAACTGCAGTACAGAGATCCAAAAAAAAAAAAAAAAAACTCACACTGCCTTTTATGGTCTCTTATTATACTTTTGATTGCAGTACATAGTTAAGTGTTACCAAAATTAGGAAGCCTGCCCACAGCAGGGCAATACCTGGTTTATTTCCATAGTGGTACACATGGGGCTCGTGGACTCTGTTGCCTTTACATGTTTATTCTGCTCTAACTCAGCCCAGAGCCCTCAAGATTCACATGAAGCACCATGCTACAAATTTAGGTAAATGCCAAGTTTGTTTACATTGGATATTGTCTCACGGATGGAGTAGCTTCTGAAGATCTTTTGGACTTCACTTACTCACATCTTAGTTTATTATTGAAGACGGTGTTGGTAGAGAAAAGACTCGGGTTTTGTAAGTGATTAAAACAGATTGAGATCTCCTCAAATATATGTCTATACTACTAATAAAAGTACCTTAGCATGAAAAACTTTTGATTGACTATTGTATCCTTATAAAATAGTAAAAAAACCCTTGTATCCATTTATAGTTAACTATTAGTTAACCATTCAAATTACTTTTATATTTTTCTAGAGTTAATCATTCAAATTACCCTTAAATAGATTTTATTATGTGTAAGAAGACAGTACTAGATGAAGTACCATATCAAAAACTACAAATTTATGGGTTCAATTATATTTTTTTTGGATTCAAATTCTAACAAAAAAATATTTTATAATCGATCCTAAAAAAAAATAAAACTTCAGAGGTCAAGATATATATATATTTTCAAATATTTAGTAAGTATTGATCCAAAGTATTAAGTTCAATCCTAAAGTTTTAGAATCGATTTTAAACACCTCAAATAATTATAACTTAACTTCCCAATATTATATTTTGTTGTATGGTCCTAAAAAAAAATATCAAATCTTATAATTTATCTCTATATACCATACTCTATATAAATGCTAACTATCTTGAAAAAAATGTATTCTTCTTTTTTACCCTATTTTAATATTTTAAAGTCAATTTTTTCTTCACCAAAAAACTACCATAAATTTGGAATTAGGCTCTTAAAATTATGAAATAATGGTTTCAAATGGTCACGAAGTGACTCTATGGATTCTACATATAAATATGTATATGCATTGAATGTATCCATAATTAATATGTCAATTATAATTTATACTTACTAGACATAAATTGAAATTTATTTTGATTGAACTGAAATCTATACTTGAGTAATTGTGAAAGTCTGTAACTCTTTCACTTACTCACGGCGACTCTAAAGTCACAAAGTTACTCTTATAATGTTGTTTTGTTTATCATGTTTAAGTATTCATTATATTGCTTGATAGATATTGAAGAGAGATATGGAATGCTTTGATTGCTTCAATAGATGCGGCAAACAACAGAAGAGAGAAGAATAATATTTAGCTTCTCAAGAAGCTCATTCTTAAGTTGCAAATGTTCTCTCTCTCTCTCTCACACACACACACATACACACATACACACACACATGGTTATCGAGTACTGATCTTTAATTTGTAATATGTATTATCCATTGTCAACCATTTATTTTTTTGATGATTTTATATTTTCTGTGTAATATTCAACATGGTTTTTTTTCTAATTGTTGGTTGTTTGTAATCACTCTAATTTGATATTTATTGTGTTTTAAGTTTTTTTTTTTTGTATTTCTTTAGGAACTTGATTTATATGTTTTACTCATGTAAAATCACAAAGAAATACTTGAATGAACGAATAATAAAAGCCCATGACTTGATCATGTCTATATAAAATTGAAAAGTTAAGCTTAAATCTAATACTTCAAGACAATAACTATAGGAAATGTTAGTTTATTATGTTAAAAGACTAATATTAACTATCTTAAGTACATCTTGTAGTGAGTTTGGCTGTGAAATATGAACTTTATGCTCTGAATTAAATAAAGTTGATCACAACATATGCAATCGTCATCTTGTTCGTCTGGTTCAATATAAAATACATATTAAAAAGTTGTTCCTAATATCATATTTGATTATTTGTAGAAAAATCATATATATTATTTACTATTGAAAATAATTCATGTGCAACACACGTGTACACTAACAAGTATGGAAAAAAAAGTTCGTTGTTGTTTTGTAAAGTATTATAAAAATTAACATGTGATATAATGTGAAAATATTCTTGGATATTTGGACTGTGATGTATGGACTAATCCAATAACCAAATAGCCATCTGGGAAGCCGAATTGGGATTTAGATTCCTTTCATTATCCTTTCTCTTCAATTCCCTTAAATACAATATTTGATAAATGACATGTATAAAATTTCAATTTCAAAGCAAGATATTTCTTTAATTATTTTGTTGTTGGTGGTGCCTTAACCCTAGTTAAGTAGTTTTTGTGATAAGAAAAAAATCTAACAAGAACCACTGGTTGTTACAATTCTATTTTGTGGATTTGTGGTCCCTTTTCTTATCTCTAGAAAGATTGGTCAAAATCAACTTACTCTCAAAATAAAAATACCATATATATTTCTCACCTCCCCAAAGCTCAGGTGCACTATTTGTTCAGTATGGAGGAAAATGCATGGATAAAAAAAATTTGGTATTATACTTCTAAAAATTATTACTTTTAAAGGGTGTTTTTATAATTTTTATGAGTCAGTTTACAACTAAAAAATTAATCATTTTTGTAGGTATTTTTACGACTATTGTGATATTTTTACCACTTTTTTTTGTTACAAAAAAATTATCCTTTTGGTGGGTCTTTTTATCACTATTTTGATAACTATTTTTAATTTTTTATCACTTTTTGAATACTACAACAATAATAAAAATATTCATAATAATAATAAAAATATTCACAATTATAATAAATTTTAATATTGTACTGAAATTTTATTTTTAGGCATCATAATCAAGTCCTTAGTCTGGACCATACGTTGAAAAACAAAGGTGGGGTTATCCATCATTCTTTTCCTCTACTAATGGAAACATAAAAAAAAAACTAATGGAAACGTACAATTAGGTATCTTGTCAAAGACTAAACTCATCAACACAATATTCATGTAATAGAAAGTCGGTCACAAAGTCATCGTCTTCATCCAAGGGGCCCGGTGCATTGATTTTTATTAACGACCTTTTGTCCTTTTCCATTTGAAAACAAATTAAATTGAAAACTTTGAAGAAGATATAATACAATTAAAATTAGGGCATCCTAAACTGTTGAAAATTAATACTACTAACTTCTTAACAGGTTGATACAAACCTATTTAAACATAATTCAAACATGACTCTAAACAATAATATAGGAGTCTGATATCAATTATCAACTCAAATTAATAAACGACACAGTACAATACTGTCCAGCTTACAAACACGACATAATTAATATAAATTATTGAAAATTATATCTACAACTCATTGGCACTAGCATGGACCAATGGGTAGAACACAGTTGCAGCTCTTTATTGGTCCACCATGTGGAAGTAGGTCAACCAAGGCTAGATTATCTTTAACACTACCAGTCATATTTCACAGAGGAGAAGTTGCCAGCACTGAGTGAACCCATTCCCTCAACTAGGTTCACTTGCATACTAATTTTATAAAAGATGCAGACAAAAGACAAGATTAAGACACGTAATTAGAATATTTGTTTATAGCTATGTTAGCCTCCGATTTAGTCCAAATCAACGGGTGCATAATAACTTTACCGATTTAGTCCAAGATTAAGACATGATTATTTCTTAAGGAATTTTTTTTGTCTCTCTTGCGGGCATTTCTTTGCCCCTATACAAGTTTTTTACTACGCTATAGATGTATTGTACGACAATTATAATTGTTGATTACTTATCGTAATAGTGATCTATTGATGTATGCAAAAAAAAAGACAGTTATGAATGAAATGAGACTATTAAGAAATAATGTATAGTTCGCAAAGATACAAAAAACTGTAAAAGAATATGGGAAAAAAATTGGTGCTATTTTCTATATAATTATAGAAATTAACATGTGATTCAGTGTGAAAATAATCCTAGATATCTGGATCGTGATGTATGGGCTAATCTGATAACCCAAAAGCCTAATGGGAAGCCGGATTGCGATTTAGATCCCTTCAATTATCTCTTCCCTTCAATTCTCTCAAATAAAGTGTTCAATATGTACAAAATTTTAATTTTAAAACAATATGTTTTATTAATCATTTGTTGTTGGTGATGCATTAATCATAGTTAAGGAGTTTCGGATAAGAACAAAAATCTGACAAGAACCACAACTCTATTTTTGTGGATTTTTGGTCTATTTTCTGATCTCTAGAAAAATTGCTCATCATGTAATGGAAAGTCGGTCACAAAGTCTTCGTCGTCGCTCAAGTGGCACGGTGCATGGATTTTTATTAGCGACCTTTTGTCCTTGTTGTTTGACAACGAATCAAATTGAAAGAATTTTAAAGAAAATATAATACAATTAAAATTAGAGCATCCCAAACCGTTGATTATTCAACTTTTCACATATATTTAAAATTATCTTAATAATCGAAATGATCAAGCCGCGTTGGCTAGAAAAAGAATATTTTTCTCTTATGTGTAACCCAATTGAATATTTTCCTCTTTAGCTACCTAGCTTTTTAATGCAATTTGTGAACTAGACAAAAAATAAATATAAAATAAATGTAAATCACAAATAAATAAACTCACTACACATATTTATTAAACGGGTCAATATAAATTTATTTACATATAATATACAAAAACTTAATATAAATAACTATATATGAGTATTATATCAATTATTGACCCAAATTAACAAACTATAGGTACAATACTGTCCAACTTACAAACACAGGCAGCACACAACAGCTCTTCTCTTGGTCCAACATGTGCAACCTGGTCAGCCAAGGCTAGCTATCTTCATGACTACTACCAACCAGATCTAGCGAAGGAGAAGTTCCCAGCACCGAGTGAACCCATTCCCTCAACTATGTCCAATTGCTTTTTATAACCTCAAATTTCATTTTATTCTAAATTCACCAAATCAAATTATAATTTATACTTTTAACTATACTATATTCCAAAGTTTCATTTACTACATTCCAAATCATTGTCACTTCTTTTTTTAATTTGAAACTCAGTGTATCTGGACCATCTTTCATATAAAATAAAAAAATTATTGTGACCTTTGTTTGATTGATGGAGAATTTGGTAAGGAACAATTTGGTATCTTGTCACATACTGAACTCATCAACTCGTTATTCATGTGAAGTTAAAAAATCCAATCACAAAGTCTTGGTCATGGTCCAAGCGGGACAGATAGGTGCATTGATTTTTATTAAGAGAATAATCTTTTGTCCTTTACCTCCTTGTCCCTTTGAAAAAAAAATAAATTAAAAACTTTCAAGAAAATATAATACAATGAGAAATTGATGGACCAAAATAACACATATTACTTTCACCACCATTAGTGTATTTCAACGCATATTAAAATTGTCTTAATAATTAAAACAATCAAGTGATGTTTGTTATAGAAAAAAGAATGTTTTCCTTTTATCTGTAACCCAATTGAATGGTTAAACACATGCAATAAATGAGTCCATAAATGAAATTTGAAGACACAATTACGACAATAAAAACATGTTCAGGCAAAATTAACACCTAATTCTGAGCACATGATGATCATGTGACGTTTTTTCTTTAGATAACATTATTATATCATTATTACAACCGTTAGATAACAGATTCAAATTGATAACTTCCACTCCCTCAAAGTGAAATTAACTACAAACTATTTCAGATAGACCTGTTGGTCTTCTAAAAGACCTTATGTCCACGCGCTTTGCTATCGTGTCAATGGGCGATGATGCATAATGTATAACTAAAGGATATCGCAATTAATATCAATTTTAATTTGTTGCGTTCACCTCTAAATTAGAATAAGTTAGAGGGTGGATAACGATCAAGTTAGTGTTAGTTTGGGAAGAAAAATATATATCTTACTGCGTTTTCATCGACGGGCCACCTAGCTTCTTAATGCGATTGGTGAACTAGACAAAAAATATAAAAAAAATAAGTATAAATCATAAACAAATAAAAACTCGTTACACATCTATACTACTAATAAAAGAAAGCTAATGGAAAAAACTTTTGATTTCCTATTCTACCACTACTTAATCATATAAAGACAATTATATCATATTTACCACTTTAACTCTTATATCTTTCCCTTTCTAAGAACTAATATATGTAATTACAAGTGCAATGAATAAATAGTATTACCTATAAGAAGACTTTTCATATTCATAACATTAGAAAAAATTAAAAAACATTATAAGAATAACATGTTCTCCTTCCAAACCCTCACTTTTCACACAATAGAAAAATCTTCTCTCTTTTAATAATAGAAGCTACTAATATTTTTGTTCCTCTCTATAACTTCCGTAGCTCCCTCCATTTCTGTATTTTTTTTTACAAGTTATCATGAATCTTATGCAAGTAGGACTTGTAAATGATATTGAAGATGATGAGTTCAAAGTACAATAATTCTTGGTTGTTTATGTGATTCTTTTTTTGTATCAATGCTTAACTTCATTTGATATTATTTTACTATCAATTACTGTTTTCATGATCTAATTTGAGTGTAATCTAGGACTTTAAGAGAACGTGATGTGTTATACTTGTTGTTGAGATTCATTTTTTTTTATTTACTTCTCAATTTTAATTTATAAATTTGATTTGTCATAGCCTTGGTGTCTGAGATTAATTCTTGCAACGAAACGCAAATTCTACTTGTTAATTATATTTTTATTCACTTCTATTGACTTTTAATCCATTTTTTAGTCTTCAATTGTCAAACATTTACTATAAGATTGTAATTTTTTCTAATCCAAAGGTAATTTGGGGTGAGAAACTTTATATTCTTGATGAGAATTCTGGTACATGTTACCCACAACCATGGTAGAAGCAAATTATTTCAAATATAAATATTATAAACAACCAATAAGTAATCAAATCATTGACCTGATATATTTTTTTTTATATTTTGGCTCTTTTATTTTCTAAATTCACACATATTTTATGCATACATAAAACTACAAATATAGAGATAATGTGGGTAAAAAGTGAAAAATAAAAAATAAAATTATAATTTAAAATATTCCACGTACAACGTACGTGGACACCAACTAGTATATTTAAAAATTTGATATATCATTCGTCGTTTTTGAGTGAGGGACTTAGTTATATATAATGAGTTTCACTTGAATAAATGATAAGTTACCTGTCAAGAAAAAAATTAAAATAAAATGTATTTGAATAAGATCTCATTCAATTAAAACAAAGAAAAACCAAGATTAATCTGATGTTAAATTAAATAAATGACATTAATTTGACAAGGCTAAACATTAAATTAATAGAATTTAATATTCTATTTTATATATTAAATTTTAATTTAATAAAATTGAATGTCAATTTGGTGCTGATTTGATGAAATTAAATAATAATTAATATCAGTTTTGTGTTGATTTGATAAGATGTAATGCTAATTTAGTGTAAATTAAATAAAGGACATTAATTTGATAAATTAAATATTAAATTGATAAACCTAAAGGCAAATATAATAGAAATAAAAGAGAGTGCATTGAAATTTCAGAATTATTAGGGGGGTGTTGTTAAAGTTAGTCTCTTTACAGGGGATATTGTTAAAGTTAGGCCTATTTATAAGGGGTGCGGATAAAATTTATCTTATAAAATACAAGGAGATATTTTTGTAAATCAACAATCGTCATTAATGCCGTAACCCAACAAGTACTGACAAGGGTGATAGTAAAGTTTCAAAAACGGAAGAGAGTGTCATTGAATTTAGACTTACATACAGGGGGGTATGGATGGAATTTTTCCTATAATAAAATAGATGTCCTGTTTGAGCTGTTTAGATCATTTTGATTCAACGGTTTAAAATTACAATATAAGATTTTAACTTTTTAATCACAGTAACTCATTTAAAATTTAATTATAGTAAGTCATTTAAATTTAAAATTTTCAATCATACTAACTCAATGTCACGGGGTAACAACTCGTTTTTCTTTCGAGGATACCTGCGAAGACATTACCACTGCAACCAGCGACACAAACTTAAGAACAAGGGCACAAAAACTCACACAAAGGCACACACGAATTTACTAGGACAACACTCTCAAACCTTATATATTGAAGCTCTCTACAAATTACATGGAACTCAAACCAAGAACACTCTTTATCTCACCAGAATGCCCAAGCACCCCTATTTATACATGGAGCATGGAAGATGGCACCCCCATCTACCAAGGGGTTGTTATACACAATTTGTCTATTCCCTAGCAGACTTGGTCAGCAGGACTGCTTCTTTGTGCAACACCTAGAAGGCAGTTCCACCCATTGAGCAACTGATGTGGAATTGTCCCTTATCAGCATGCACCTGGACCAAAATATGGCTAAGAACGCCCATAACTACCTCATTCAGACTAGGCTCTGTTCAGCAACAGATTTGACTGAGTTATGCATCTGCAACTGCTCACATCCTCCTGGTCTCATGGATTGAGTAGCCATGTGCCCACATTCAGCGGCCAACATTGCCTCACAAACCATTGTGCATGCTAGGTTCATCCCATGCCATGCAATTCGAAGCTATGCACCCACATTGCCTTAATTGAACCCACCACGTGTTGCCAAGCTCAGCCGAGTGGTCTTATGCTGCCACAGTCAACACCAACCTATCTAACCCTTAGCCGCATCACCTTGATTCCTTCTCATGGCATGCCTTGGTGCAAGGTGCCACCAAGGCCGCCATTTTGCACCCAAGTCAATTAGGGTGTGACAAGCAACCCCCACCTGAAGTATCCAACAACCTCGTTGGAATGGTGGCATGGTACTGCTTGATAAGATGCTCGAACTGCCACAATGTTGTCTCTATCTTCCAAGTGACTTCTTCTGGTGCTTTTTCTTTCCACTTGACTATGTAATGAGTCCTTATATTTTTCTTACTTATTCCCTCAGTCTTGTGGTCAAGGATAGCTTCCGCTATCTCCGTAAATTGCTTCGTGATTGTTAGAGGAGCCTGACGCCGAACATATCTGCTAGAGTCCTCAACATATGGCTTCAAGAAGGCAACGTGAAAAATCAGATATAGCTTGAGACGACTGAGAAGATCCAGCCTATAGGCCAACTTGCCAATCCTTCTTGTGATAAGAAAAAAGACCGTCATAGCGCTGGATCAATCCCTTATGTGAATACTTTCGAGTGATCTTCTTCCAAATTGGTGGGGTCAATTTGAGCATCACTTTGTCACCCACTTTGAACTCTACTATTCTAATTTTCTCCTCTGCTCATTTCTTCATCCTCTCCACTGCCTTAGTCAAGCAATCAATTACCTCATTTGTCTTCTTCTAATTGGCCTGAGTGAAGCGATAAGCTGCACGAAAGCTCCCTTGAGATTTTTACTTGGCAACTTCATGAAGAGTAAGAGGTTGTCGGCTAATTTCCAACTCGAATGGGCTCATCCCAGTGAAAGAGTTTTGCTGCAAATTGTAGCTGAATTGGGCGACATCAAGTAAATCCACCCAATTCTTCTGGTTCGCTGTGACATAGTGCCTGAGATACCCATCTAGCATTGCATTAACCCACTCATTCTGTGGATGATTACTGTAGGAAAAGTTGAGTTGTGTGCCCAACAGTTCGTACAAGGCCGTCTAGAACCGGCTAGTAAAACACGTGTCTCAAATAGTGACTATATCAAGCGAAAGACCCTAAAGCTTCAAAATATGCTTAAGGAACAACTGAGCAATGACTTCAATAGAACATACTTTTGGAGTCGCGATGAAGGTGGCATGCTTCGAAAATTTGTCTATAACCACAAAGATTGAAGTAAAGTAATTCACCTTAGGCAAGCCACTGATGAAATCCATGGAAACACTTTCCCAAGGCTGCTAGGAATATGGAGAGGCTCCAAAGTACTCGCCATCTTCCTCATTTTTCATCTTGTCCCGTTGGCACACCAAACAAGTGTGCACATAAAGCTCAATATCTTCTTTCATCCGAGACAAATAATAATTTTTCACCAATAAGGCAAGGTTCCTTCCTGCCCCGGGTGTCCTGACCATTGAGCCTCATGAGTCTCTTTTGGCAACATTTTTTGAAGTTCACCTGACTTCGAAACATAAGGTCTCCTTCCTTTGGCGTAGAGTACGCCATCCTCTACCCAAAATTATAACACCCCGCATTTTCTTTTATAAATGTATATAGTTATATGATAGATAATTATTGTGAAAATGAGGATATGTATAATGATGTAAGAATGAATCACATAGGTTAAAACATTAGAAAAGAATGATTGGGAGACAAATGGATTTGGGAAGTTAAGTTTCAAAGACGTTGGGGATTGGAA
>CM042196.1:10226435-10241750 GCA_023539305.1 Ilex asprella
TGAAATTTATATTTTTTTAGAATAAAAAATATTTTGCGTCTGCAAAAATGCCGAAGCAAAAAAAGATTATTTGCATCCGCTAAATACCAATGAAAAAAGGACCATTTGTGTTGATGCAAAAAAAAATGACTATTTGCGTCGGCATAATGTCGAAGCAAATACCTACCTTTTATTTTAAAATTTTTGAAGGAAGGAGATGAAAGAGACTTGAATGTATATTTGGCCCTTGGGGTATATTTTGTATGTATGAGTATAAGCCCCAATGACTTGTATTTCAGTTTGAAAAAATAGTGGATTATAAGTTTTGGGTCATTTAAAAGTGTAACAATGTAAACCCTATTGATATTTGGGATGTCTTTATTTAATGAGTATCATATGTGTATATTTGGATAATTAAATGTGTATGTTGAGAATAAGGGATGTACGTTTAATTCACATGAGTTGTAGCCACCGAGTGAGGGTGAGTTGCATGTACTTATGCTTATGAAATATTGTGAATATTAGGTAGGAAAAAGGCTTGAAAAACAAAGTAGGTTATGTCAAAATTTTATGAAAATTAAAATATTTGTTAAGTGTGTAAAACACCTTTTAAATAGGTGGGAAGGATGTCAAAAATGGGGGTTTAGAAACCTTGAATAAATAGGCTAAAAATGGAAAGAAAATAGCTTGAAAAACTTTGGGAAAAACAATAAGAAAACGTGGGAAATGAATGAAAAATCAATTTGTCCAACCTAATGACATTTCATTTACTTTTCTTCTTCATTTTCACTCACTTCCTGGGTTTGTGAAAATTCGAGGCATGACAGCGCCATAATGTGAGCACCAACATGTATCACCAGCCCTTTGAAGGCTACTTTCCTGATGCAAACCACGCCCACTCGATAACTCTTCATTGTTTAGTGCTTGAATAACTTTACTAGCTTGCTTCTCTCTTAAAATATCTCTTCGGCATGAAACTCCAACAACATTCAATAAATTAACAACAATATTAAAAAGCAATGCAATTTGATTGTGAGTTTTCACAACAGACATAAGTGTGAGTTGAAGTTGATGAGAAAAATAATGAACATAAAAAACAGATTCTTACTCTTTTATGATGAGACTTTTGAGACCATTGAATTCTCCCCTCATATTACTGACTCCATCCTAACCTTATCCACGTAATCTTGAAAGACTTAATCTATGCTTTGAGAACAATGATTCAATTGCCGCTTTAAGTGATAAAACATTTGTATCAATAACATGGACTATGCCAAGAAAACGCTCAATGATGCATCCCTTTTTATCCACATAGTGCAACAGAACTATCATTTGCTCTTTAACTGAAATATCACGAGATTCATCAACTAAAACAGAAAACAAATCATCTCCAAGATCATTGATTATTGCGCATGTGGTTTCACTTGCAATAACGTGGACAATATCCTTTTGAATGTATGATGCTGTCACTTTGAGATTTTTTAGAGCATTTTTTAAAACAACGTTGTTGATGGTTTCATTGTGCTCAGCAAAAAATTGTACAAGTTCAAGAAAATTGCCTTGATTTTTTTAATCCTCAAACTCATCATGACCACGAAATGCTAACCATTGACGTAAAAGGAATCAAACACAATCAACCGCAGCAGTTAAACGAACTTGATACTCCTTTCAAGCTTGATTTGATTGCTTAGAATAAGCAACTTCAATATGTTGCTTTTGATTCATTAGATTTTGGCACTTTCTCCAATTCTCATTATGAGCACTATTTGGACCGCCAACATGAATTTAAAATCTTTCTTTCTTCTTCCAGTTACGGAATCCCTTTATAACGAAAGAGTCACCACCCTTTGGCTCTCCCATATCACTTCCCATTAGATAGTAACATAAGCAATATGCTGCATCTTTTTTAATGCAATACTCCAACCAACTAACAAATTCATTGAACCAAGACGGACTAAAGTGACGACACAACTTGCCGAATTTTGTTTGGAGAAAATTATGTTCACGGGATTGACATGGGCCTTTTTGTAGATATGCTCTCCGAATTTCATCTCAGTCATTAGGATGATAATCCGAAATTCTAATTCTTAGCCCAAGATCCACAAGAAGATTTTCTAACTTAACTCCTTCATTACTTTGATTATAACAATGTCGTATGTTACCACCACGATCATCTATTTCTTGACTAGGAGGCAGTTGTTCCAATGTTGATTTTCTTATAAGAAACCTATCCATAGTTGATTGAAAAATAAATTTGTCTAATTAGATTCAAATTTATGAGTTTGTCATTAAGTTCGTAACAAATGAGATAATGAACTATACATAATCAAAATATAATCCATAAATCCAACATATAATCCAAACTAGAATTTCAAGAAATCAATTCAAGTAATTTAATCATAGGGAAGAAAAATAGCACTAACCAAGAATCTCACTAGCCAATCTGAACAGGGACTTCAACAAAAATTCAAAATAGTTGAGTGGTGACCCAAGACGAAACTGTAACACCCCGCATTTTCTTTTATAAATGTATATAGTTATATGATAGATAACTATTGTGAAAATGAGGATATGTATAATGATGTAAGAATGAATCACATAGGTTAAAACATTAGAAAAGAAGGATTGAGAGACAAATGGATTTGGAGAGTTAAGTTTCAAAGACGTTGGTGATTGGAATTAGTTATTAGATAAATTTCTAAATGTTTCTAGGTCAAAATAATGTTTCCACTGAATCCGGAAGGTCGAAAAACCTTGGAAAAGGTAATAGGAAGTGCATTTGGAAACTTGGAAGACAGAGGAAGACTCTGTCTGCTGAGTGGTACCGGTACCGGATACCGGTACCTCGATTCCAGAAGGTTTTTGGTACCGGTACTGGGTACCGGTACCCCGATTTCAGAAGGTTTATAGTACCGGTACTGGGTACCGGTACTATATGGTACCGGTACCGGGTACCGGTACACCCGATAAAAATCTGAATGTTTTAAACCGCGACGTGGTCCGACTTTTGAGCCTATAAATACTTTAGGCCGTCTCCTTAGTCGTCCATTACTCATTCTAAACCCTAGATAACTTGAGAGAGAGGGAGAGAACTCAAGATCAAAGGAAAATATCAAGAGATTACGGGTAGATCCAAGAATCCAAACCCTAGATCTTCAAGACTCAAGGTAGGGCTTTTCTCTCACTCACTTACATTGAGGTTAGGGTATATATATATATATGTAATCTTTTCACTTTAGATTATACATGTAGGCTATATAATCATTGTTTCTTAATACCCTTGTGACTATTACCATGATTCAAACGATATTATTGTTGATTTACCCTTGAATCCTTTTCCTTGATTAAAAACCCTAGATTTCAAGAGAGATGAACTTTTCTCTAAATTGTTCTTACTTCTTGATTTCAAAAACCTTAGTGTTACATATCAAACTATAAAATGATGCTATTGTGATCTCATGTACTTTTCTTGGTTGGTTGTGAAATGGTTGTATGATATATTTTGGGATTCTAGAGAAACGCTTGTAAATTGGGATAATGGTGGAATTGTATGCTTGGTTGGTTTGTTGGTGGCACACATTAGTGAGAGGTTCCTTGTAAGGATGCTCACCCTTTCTCAAGAGGTTCCCGGTAAGGATGCTTGAGAAATAAATCCGTTATAGTGAGAGGTTCTTTGTAAGGATGCTCACCCCCTTCCCAAGAGGTTCCCGATAAGGAGGCTTGGGAAACAATGTAATGATTGGTGAGAGGTTCCATGTAAGGATGCTCACCCCATTCTCAAGAGGTTCCCGGTAAGGATGCTTGAGAATCCAAGGTGACCTAAAAGGAGGTGGAGGTTACCACAAAGTATGCCACATACCTAAAGAATTATTGGGAATTGTTTACAACCATTAATGAATATTATGGGAGTGTGATTGCTCGTTTATTCATTTAAGTAATGTTTTGAAATAAACTTGAGATCCTTTTTAAATGTCCCTGCGTTATTCCAAAAATTATGCATTTATGTTACGTTAAAAATTAGACCGACCATTTTTCATGCTTTTCTAAACCTTGTATGGGTTTGGGAGAATTTTTCTACAGAACTTCGTGCTCACCCCCTACTGTTGAACCTTTTTCAGATGTTGGGCCAGAGGATGTACCCGATGCTAACGAGCCGTACCTTGGGGAGGCTTCACTAGAGGGATACTTGGATCCCGAGTGGGACATCTAGAGATGTCGTTTGTTTTTTTTGTTCTAGACTAGAATACTACTATGGAAACACTGTATAGTCTAGATTTCTTTTGTCATTTCCGCTACGCTATAATAGTACATTTTCATTGGAAATGTAAAGGCCAATGATTGGCATATTCTTTTGGGAATATTGATGTACATGTTATGAATTATTATTATGAAGACTTATTTATTAATGGTTTATCTTAGTGCTCTCATGGTATGAATGGTTATTGAATGTAATGCCTTCCAGGGTGGTATTTGGGGCGTTACAGAAACAAAGAAAACTTACATAAATCCATAAATAATACACCAAACAACCATCAATGCTACAGGAACTAAACTAATTTTCTGATTATAAAAAAACTGATTTTAGGTTAATTTCGAGGCAAAGAAGCTGAAACTCACTTTGTCCCATAATGATTGAATCCACCAAAAGAACTAACAAAGAAAAGGGGCTGAACTGATTCGTTGATGAATACACCAAAGGAATTAACAAATAAACTAAATAAAAGAAAGAATAAAGGCAGGGGCTGGCGCTGGACATCCTAGACTAGAAGTGAAGATGGCTTATAGGAAGACCGAAGATGAAGATGGGCTTACAAAAAAAAAAAAGCAGGCGATGAAAAGTGAGATCAGCCAAAAGTTAACTTTTAAGGTTTAAAAATTACATTAATATACCCTATACTTTAAAAAAAATTCAGTGGGGGCAAATTTAAGAAATTCTTGAAATTTTTAAAATTACACATAAGTCCTAAATTTTTTTAAAATTTCAGTGGGGGCAACTACCCCCACTGCTCCCATACCAAATCCTCCCTTGTGCATGGAGGCATTACCTGTTGAGGAAGCATTTTCTTGTGCTGACAGACAATGTGGCTATCGGCTGCTTCACTCGATCGAATGCCTCTTAGCATTCATATGACCAGTTTTATGTTCTATCCTTCCTCAAATGATTAGTCAACACAGCGACCTCCTTTGAGTAGTTCTTCACGAACTTCTAATAATAATTTGCCAAACCAATGAAAGATCACAATTCAGTAACCTTGGTAGGGATAGGCCAATCAGCAATGACCTCAACTTTCTTTAGGTCAATCTTCACCACGCCCGCAGAAATAATGTGCCTGAGGAATGAGATTTCCTTTTGGGCAAACTTGCATTTTTCTGGTTTCAAGTACAGTTGTGCTTCCCTCAACTTTGTCAAGGCCAATCTAAGGTGCTCAACATACTCCTCTAGAGTCTGACTATAAACAACTATGTCAGTCAAGTAAATGACCATGAAGTGGCCCATGTATTCCCGAAATACATTGGTCATCAAGTTACAGAATGTGGAAGGGGCATTGGTTAAGCCAAAAGGCATGACTAAAAAGTCATATGACCCGTACCTCGTCACACAAGCGGTCTTAGCCTCATCTCCTTTCGCAATTCTGACTTGATAATATCCCAACCTCAAGTTCATCTTGGTGAGAAAGGCTGATTTCCCCAGTCGATCGAACAACTCATCAACAATCGGGACTAGATAGTTGTTCTTGACAGTTACTTTGTTAAGGGTCCTGTAATTCACCCAAAGTCGTAAAGATTCATCCTTCTTCTTCTAAAACAGGACAGTATCTCCATAGGGTGCCTTGGAAGGTCTAATGAACTTAATGTCCAATAGACTTCCAAGCTGTCTCCTTAGCTCCACCAATTCTGATAGAGACATTCGATAAGGAGCCTGGACATGAATTTTTGCCCCTAGAATCAATTCAATGGCATGGTCAATCTCCCGCCTTGGTGGTAATCTTGTTGGCAATCCTTTGGGTGCCACATCCTTGAATTCAAATAACAACTGTTGCACTGGTTCAAGAACTTTCAATGCTTTGGACTCCTCATCCTCAAACAGAACAACCAAGTACATTGATTCTCCTATTCGCAAGCCATCTTTCACTTTCAAGGCAGACAACATTTTCCCCAAAGACTTGGCCTTGATGAGGGAACAAAATAGGGACTAGGCAAGTCCATCACGAACATCCCATGCAAATAAGGTATAATTGACACTTTTCCCTTAGTAAGAAATTTTAACCCAAGGATTACCTAAAAATCATCGAGAAGGACTGTCATAAAGTCACATGATCCTTTCCAATCACCAACTTTTAAAGGGACTTCTCTAGCAATGTTGTCAACTGGTTTTTCTTTTGAATTAACATCCTTGATCTGGCTAGAGTCTTTCGTCAAAGCCAAGCTAAGCTGTTGCACCTCACAGTCAGAAACAAAGTTATGGGCCGCACCTATATCAACCATTGACTGGACAACCACATTGTTCAAATGAATCTGCACAAACATCAACCCCTTCCTTGCCACCGTCTCTTCTTTGTGAATTGCATTAAGGAGCTGTAATTGATTGACTCGTGTTGGCTCGTCTGAAAAGTCAATATCCTCAGCCATAAGAGCATTGAGTTTTTCCTCCTTTGGGCAATTTTTGGCACGATGAGGATCATTACAGATAAAACAACCTAAGTCAGCGCCTCTTTTTTATGCTAAGGGCTTGTTAGTCTGTTTTTTTGTGCTGGATGAATTCTTAGCCTTCTTTTTCTGCTTGTCCTTCTTGGAAAACTTGGCTTTCCCTTTAAACTCCTTCTCTGGAGGGTTAGTCTGCGTCTTGTAATCATCCAATGCATTAGCTACGGACATAGCAGTGAGTAAATCCTTCACCCTTGCCGACGAAGTTCAGCCTGTGCCGAAGTTTGAAGGCCAGACATGAAGTTGAACAGTTTATCCTCCTCCAACATGTTTTTGATAAGTATCAGAGACGAGAATTGTTTCACGTACTCCCTCACAATGCTTGTATGTTGAAGCTTTCTCAAGGCATCACGAGCTTGCCAAGCCATGTTTCTTGGAAGGAATTGCTCCTTCATTTCAGTAGACAAAACATCCTAAGTAGTGATTTGAAAGACTTGGTCAGCAAGACTGCTTCTCTATGTGACACCTGGTAGGCAATTCCACCCATTCAACAATTGATGTGGAACTGCCCCTTATTACCATGCACCTGGACTAGAATATGGCTAAGAATGCCTAGAACTACCTTCTTCAGACTAGACTCTGTTCAATAATTGCCTTGACTGAGTTATGCATCAGCAACTTCCCACATTCTCCTGGTCACATGCATTGAGAAGTCATGTGCCCACATTCAGTAGCCAACCTTGCTTCATGAACCATTGTGCATGCTAGGTCTAGCCCATGTCATGCAATTTGAAGTTATGCACCCACATTACCTCAATTGAACCCACCACGTGATGCCATGCTCAGCCAGGTGGTCTCATGCTACCACGATCCACACCAACCTGTCGAACCCTTAGCTGCATTACCTTGATTCCTTCTCATGGCGTGCCTTGGTGCAAAGTGCCACCAAGACTCTCATTATGCACCCAAGTCAATTAGGGTGTGACCCTCAACCTATATTTTAACTTTTTAATCACAATAGTTGAACTTATGTATTAGATGATTATTTGATAACCTAATGGCCAACCACCCTGCCATTGGACCTAAAGATTCTGGGTTTAAACCTCACCCAACCACTCCCCTTGTAAAAAATAGTTCAAAAAAAAAAAAACTCATGTATTAAAAAAAAAAATGTTTTGCATGGGATACACTAGTCTACAATAAAATACTTCTACTACTCACATTTTCTTCCTATGTAATTTATCTCATTTAGTCTTTTATTACTCTTATTATATATCTATCTCACTCTCTCCTCTCCCATTCTTTATAATCATGATTCATGAGCATACGTGGCCGCGTGTAAGATCCACTAGGGTTGATAATCCCTCAACTAATCTTGATCATAATAAACTGTCCATTCAACATAATACTACTCTCTTTAAAACCCTGATAATTCAGAGTTTTTTCTTAAAATAATACTTTTAAAAAAATATATACCCAAACTAACACTCTTAGAAAACTAATAACCTTTTTAATATTTCTTTGCTACATGTTCACTTAAATTTGACCAAGATTTCTATGTTGGCATTTTTATTTAAATTCTTAATATTGAAATCTAAAATTACTTCAAAAAATTTAAACCTTGTTGGCAACTCGCAACCCAAAGGAAATAGGAGTCAATTTCTTCACTTCTACCGAGAGACCAAAATCAACATCTCATCCATGGTACAATACTCTTCATTCATGTCTACGCAGTAAGACGTCTGTAAATTATTTTTCAATTCTTTGTGTTTGTGCATTACTAAACAATCTCCATCCACTTGTGCACATGTTCTAATAGAATGATATAGGTAATTATGTTAGTCAGTTGAGCAATATAGTCAGATCAACTACATATATTGATGTAGATCTAAATACATTTTGAGTCAAATAAAAAATCTATCTTTTTCTCCGCTCTTTCTCTCTCTCTTTTTCTGTATTTCTAAGCTTTCTTTCATGGTATCAGAGCATCCATAGAAGTTATGTACTAATAACAATGGTTTCTACAACCTCAATCAACTCTTTTTCCTCATCGTCTACCTCAACAACCTCAATTTCTACATCTTCGTTTACTCATTCACCTATTTTCCTACTTTCGAATATCTGCAACCTTGTATCAATTCGACCTGATTCAACTAATTTCATCACTTGGAAGTATTAGATCATATCAATACGACAGCTCACTCATTGCTAGGTTTTGTTGATGGATCGATTTCATGTCCATCTGAGTTCATCAGAAATGAAGGAGGTCAAAATACTGAGACTGTTAAACAAGAGTTTTAGATTTGGATTTCTCAAGATCAAGCATTAATCACTTTGCTCAATGCAACACTCTTGCCAGCTGGATTTTCCTATGTAATTGGTTATTCAACATCACATGAGGTTTGGAAAGCCCTAGAGAAGAGGTTTTCTCCATTGTCTAGGTTAATATTCTTCAGCTTAAGAATAATTTGCAAACAACTTCTAAAGGTGCAAATTCAATTGATACTTATGTTCAAAGAATCAAAGAAGCACACGAAAAATTGGCTGTAGTATCAGCCTTTGTTGATGATGAGGACATCCTCAGATACACTTTGAATGGATTTCCATCTGAGTATAATGATTTTGGGACTTCGATTAGGACTAGATCTGAGCAAATCAATTTGGAAGAACTTCATGTGTTGTTGAAAACTGAAGAATCAACAATTGAAACAATGAAAAAAACAGCCATAAAATCGGCATGTTCCTATAACCTTGATTGATAACACTGGAAAAGGATATCAAAACTCAAACAATTGTGGTAGACGTTATTGAAATCAAGACTACTTTTATTGAAACAGAGATAGGGGAAGAAACAACAATCGAGGGGGAGACCATTACAATTCTTATGGAAGAGCAGGGAATGCTATTTTTTTCTCTAATTAGTCAACAAACATGTCACAATCTTCATCCAATTTTCAATGAACCAATTCTTTTGGCTCTTAGAACAAGAAGATTGCATGTCAAATCTGTAACAAACAAGGTCACTTAGCTCTTAATTGCTACCATCAGATGAACTATTCTTTGTTGAAAAATATAGAACAGAATTTGATATATCTGATGAATGGGGAGCTAGCCTTTGAGAATTAAAAACTCTCTTTGATATGAATACAGTAGGGTTGGGATTTTTCTTCAATGGGTTTTCTCACAAGTTGGGTATTTTCTTAGTGTATTCTCTCTGTATGCGGAGAACCTTATTTATAAGGGAGGATTGAGCTACCTATTCAACTAGTCGTTTACCATTCAACAAAATATCTTCAACTCCCCAATATTTTCTCAACTACACCAATATTTTCTCAACCCTCTGTAGTCAAAATAGGCTAATTATACTCCAAGTGGGATTGACTAGTCTTTCCCTACTTGATGGGTCCCTCTAGCCAAGTCACTGATACTGACTAGAAAAGATGCAACTCAAACATCCAATTATATCAATGCAATATATGTATGCATGCATCATTATAAAATAATTAATTAATATACAATAATTTGATAAAAAATGGATCTATGATATGTGTCATGAATAATACAATATTTAACCAATGGATTGGGGTTTTACATATTCTGGATTTGACCACCAACCATGGCTTAATTAATATCGAGGGATTTTAGCCACATATTTTAACATCTCCCACTTGGCTACAAGCCCGAGATATTCATTCATAACTTAAACCCATAGCAACGACGTGTCGTATAAATTCTTCGTTTCCAATAAGTTTTGTCAATGGGTCTGCAACCATATCTTTTGTACAAAGATAATCAATAGTAACATGTTCTTTTTGTATTATATCACTTATATAGTGATATTGTAATTCAATATGCTTACCTTTAGGCCCAATTTCCCCATTTTTAATTGTTTTTATCACAGCTTCATTATCACAAAAAATATGAATAGGAATATTATTTACACAGGTAAGCTTTAAATCAGTCAAAAACCATTTCAACCATACGACTTCGGAGACAGCCATACTACAAGCAATATATTCAGCTTCCATAGTACTTTTAGCTATGCAACCTTGCTTTTTACTAGACCATGAAATAGCACCACCACCAAAAAATATATATATAACCCGTGGTGGATTTTCTATCATCAATATCACCAGCAAAATCCGCATCACAATAACCATTAACATTTATATCATCAGCTTGATATGTTAAAGAAAAATCTAATGTACCTTGTATATATCTAAGTACACGCTTCACAGCTAACCAATGAGGTATACCCGGATTACTTTGATATCGACTAATCAAACCAACAACATAGCTAAGGACTGGTCTAGTACATAACATAGCATACATTAGACTACCAATAACTTCTGCATACGGTTTAGATTTTATTTATTGTATTTCCTCTTTAGTTTTAGGAGCCATATTTTTAGACAATTTTGCTCCTATGTAAATGGGTGATTCAATAGGTTTACAGGAATCCATTTTAAATTTCTTTAAAATATTTTCTAAATAAGATCTTTGAGATAAACTCAATTTTCTTTGCTTTCTATCTCTAGAAATTTTGATTCCAAGTACATAATGTGCTTCACCCATATCTTTCATTTCAAACTTGGGGTTTAACGAATCCTTTAATTCTAAGATTCTATTTATATCATTTCCGGCAAGTAAAATATCATCCATATACAAGGAAAGAATAATATAATAACTCCCACTATTCCAAGTATATATACAATGATCATAGTTATTTGGAACAAAACCATAAGATATAATTGCATTATGAAAAGTATGATACCATTGCCTTGAGGATTGTTTTAAGCCATATAAGGATTTATTTAATTTGTACACCTTATCTTCTTTACCTTCAACTTCATATCCTTGCGGTTGATACATATAAATTTCTTCTTTAAGTTCACCATTAAGGAAAGCAGTCTTAACATCCATTTGATGCAACTCTAGGTCTAAGTATACAACCAATGACATTAATATTCTTATTGATGTGAACTTAGCTACGGGAGAATATGTTTCATCATAATCTATACCTTCCTTTTGTGTGTATCCCTTAGCCACTAGTCTAGCTTTATATTTATCTATAGATCCATCTGATTTAAATCTCTTTTTAATGATCCATTTACATCCAATTGCTTTTCTATCTATTGGTAAATCAACTAACTCCCAAACTTTGTTTTTCTCTATAGATTCTATTTCTTCTTTAATTGCTTCTCTCCATTTTAAATGATCAATTGAATTCATAGCATCATTAAAATTAATGGGATCATTTGAAATTTCTTCACTATTGTATGCTTAATAATCTTTTAAGTAACTAGGTGGATGTCTTTCCTTTGTATTCTAGTTAAAGTATCCTTGGGTGGAGGCTCTTTTATTATTTGGTCTTATGGTTGTTTATTTTCATTTTCCTTAGTAATTTCAAATAGTTCAATCATTTTCTCAATTGTATCTAAGTCATCTTCAAAGAAAAATGCATCTCTACTTTCAATGACTCCCACTGATCCATCACTATGGTGAATTACAAATCTATAGCCAATAGAATTTTCACAATACCCAATAAAAGTACATTTTATTGATTTAGGATCTAATTTTCCTCTATTAGGTCATAAAATTTTAACATGAGCCGAACTACTCCAAACTTTTAAATGAGAAAGACTTGGTTTTGTACCTCTCCAAATTTCATATGGTGTCATTCTTATTGTTCTAGATGGTACTCTATTAAGAATATAAATAGCGGTAGAAATAACCTTACCCCAAAAAAAAGTGCTTAAGCGTGCATGACTAAGCATAGATCTAACCATGTCAAGAAGTGTTCTATTTCTCCTTTCGGCTACACCATTTTGTTGAGGTGTATAAGAATTTGTTAATTGATGTATTATTCCATTTTCTTTACACAAGGATTCAAAAATTTCAGCCATGTTTTCACCACCTCGATCCGTCCTTAATATTTTAATTTTTCTACCTAGTTGATTTTCTACTTCCGCCTTATATTCAATGAATTTTTATAAGGCATCCGATCTATTCTTTAATAAATATATATAACCATATCTTGAATAGTCATCTGTAAAAGTAATAAAATATTCCATACCACGATGGGTTTTAACATTTAGAGGACCACAAATATTCGAATGTATTAATTCTAGCAAATCTTTAGCTCTTTCTAATTTTCCAAATGACTTTCTAGTCATTTTTCCACTTATACAAGATTCACATGGTTTCATGTCAAGATCTAAATTTGGAATCAATCCAATGTTAGCCATCATTTTTATTTTATTATAATTAATATGACCTAGTCTCATATGCCATAAAATAGAATCAACATTAACATCACAAGAGACATCAATATAAGCAGAAGAAGAACCAATTTTATTATTGTAACTAGCAACATTCAAATGGTAAAGACCATCAACTTTAGTCCCCCATGCAAGAATACGACCATGTTTACCAATAGAAATTTTAGAAGACCGAAAACGGACTTCAAAACCCTTATCATCTAATCGTGGCACAGACAAGAGATTGTGCCACATATTAGGCACATAAAGTACATCAGTTAAGAGGAGGTTGTTTTGTCCGGGCAACGAAATTCTCACAGTGCCAATTCCAAGCACATCACAGTAAGTGTTATTTCTCATGTATAACTTGTAATCGCCGGTTTTCACCTCCTTTATTTCAACAAAATTATCTCTAGTCTTAGCCACATGCCGAGAAGAGGCAGAATCAATCCACCAAGCAAGAGAGTCACAGTCTGCAAGAAACGACTCGAAAACCACACACACAATGTCTCTTGATCCTTTAAAATTTTGACCACTATTCTTTCGTGTGCAATTTCTTTTGTAATGACCGGGCTGCCCACAGTTATAACAAGTACCCATTTGTTTTTCCTTAAAATTATTATGTCTCTTGAACTTGTTATATTTTTTATTATTTCTTTTAAAATGTTTGTCTTTTCTTGGCTTAAGAAAAGATGGAGTAGTTGACACATTATTAGATGGGACACCAGTAACAAATTGGGAAGGTGGGGCACTAGTAACTAGGTTTGACACATTACTAGTTTTTTTTTTAGCCCTTCTCTCGGCCTCAATGCCTAACAACATAGGTAACTTTATCATTGTTAAATCTTGACCAGACATATTCAAAGAAATCACAACAGATTCCCATGAATTAGGAAGACTATGTAAAACAGTAGAAACTTGCATTTTATCGGGAATTGGGTTGCCTAGAGATGCCAACTCTTTTGCTATTACCACAAGTTTATTGACATGTTCAACAATAGACTCATCCTCTTTCATAAAAGTGTCATTGTATTTTTCAATCAAGAGTTGAATATATGTGTTAGAGGCAGTATCATAGGCTTGTGTTATAGCATCAAACATAGACTTAGCAGTTTCATATTCCTCAAAATTGACTTCTAAATCGGGTTTCATAAAAGTGAGTAAGATTGACCTAGCCAATTTATCGTTCTCAACAAAACTTTTATAAGTGTTTCTAGCAGCCTCTCCGGCTCTAAGAGGTGGTTCTTTTGGATATGGTGTGTCAATAACATATTCAACTTTATCTTGGAATAATATGTGATGGATCCTACATTTCCAAGTTGAATAATTTGTACCATTAAGTCTCTCAGTTTTGCTAAGTATACACTAGCAGCCTTAGACCCCATATTAACAAATTATAGAAAAATAAATTACTAGGTAAAATTGGTTAGAACTGACCCGATTTAATTTTGTTACCAAAGTGTGGTTCCAAGAGTGCTTCGAGTAGACTGCAACACCTATTGCTCAAATCTGAAAGAGCTACCGTCTGATTTCTTCGAATATATTCCAAATCATTGCTCACAGAAGCCTTGTAACACCAATCTCCAGTTGACCGAAGCCGATATCAAAATTTGTTCCCAATAACAGTAGTGCACTTGCCACCAATTTCTTTATAGTACTTGAATTGCAGTCAAAAAGTTTCGATCAAATAAGTTGGAGAGTCAAAATAGGTGGGTGGATTGCTTTTTCCTTTGTGATTGTCAAATAAACCTTACCTCAAATAACCCCTAATTACTCTCCCTCAAATGATGCAATGTATGGCTGGGGGAGAAAAGATTTCTTCCCCTAGGGATAGTGTCAAAAGAAAGGGCAATAAGGCAAGGGAAATGGAATGAATGAAATGTGTGTGTGTGAACAAAAGTTCTCCCCAATCGCAAGGAGACTTTCGTGGGTCGTGTTTTACTTGGAAAAGTATTCCAAGGTCGTCTCCTCAAGGAAGGAAGTGAACCATCATGAAAGTGATTTTTATTAAAGAAAATGGCAAAATCATTTTTTTTTGTTTTGAAATTTGGTGGTGGTTTAAGTTGTGATAATAAAATGAAAGCAAGTGTTGGCTAATCCAAAGGGTTCATTCCAATGGGAATACCAAATCAACTCAAAGCCTTCCTCCGATTGAGCATGAATGAACGATTGATTCGGGGGAAGCTAGGGATGAGATTGGTGAGTATCTAAGCATAAACCGTGACTAGGCCTACGGAATATCAAAGGCTCACCAACTCATCCACTCTCAACCCCGTCAAACCCAAACATTTGACTCTAGAGGGAGGAAAGACAATGAGTTAAAATGACATACCCAAGAGGAGGTCTCCCTTGGATTAGCCAACTAAAATCCTAGCTACTCATAATTAAAGTAAAGACAACAATTAAATGGGAAGACATTATAAATAAATAA
>CM042196.1:10243417-10295522 GCA_023539305.1 Ilex asprella
AGTAATGTAATGATTAGTGAGAGGTTCCTTGTAAGGATGCTCACCCCTTTCCAAGAGGTTCCTGGTAAGGATGCTTGGGAAGTAATGTAATGATTAGTGAGAGGTTCCTTGTAAGGATGCTCACCCCATTCCCAAGAGGTTCCCGGTAAGGATGCTTGGGAAACAACGTAATGATTGGTGAGAGGTTCCATGTAAGGATGCTCACCCCATTCTCAAGAGGTTCCCGGTAAGGATGCTTGAGAATCCGAGGTGACCGAAAAAGGAGGTGGAGGTTACCACAAAGTATGTCACCTACCTAAAGAATTATTGAAAATTGTCTACAACCACTAATGATTATTATTAGAGGGTGATTGCTCGTTTATTCCTTCAAGTGATGTTTTGAAATAAACTTGAGATCTTTTCTTTAAATGTCCCTGTTTTATTTCAAAGGTTATAAATATGTTACTTGTGAAATTAGACCGACCATTTTACTTGCTTTTCTAAACCTTGTATGGGTTTGGGAGAATTTTTCTACAGAGCTTAGTGCTCACCCCCTACCGTTGAACATTTTCAGATGTTGGGCCAGAGGACGTACCCGATGCTAACGAGCCGTACCCTGGGGAGGCTTCACTTGAGGGATACTTGGATCCCGAGTGGGACATCTAGAGATGTCGTCTATTTTTGTTTTAGACTAGAATACTACTATGGATACACTGTATAGTCTAGATTTCTTTTGTCATTTCTGATACGCTACCATAGTAAATTTTTATTGGAAATGTAAAGGCCAATGATGGCATATTCTTTTGGGATATTTATGTAATTGTTATGAATTATGGTGATGAAGACTTATTTAGTAATGGTTTATCATAGTGCTCTCATGGTATGAATGGTTATTGAATGTAATGCCGTCCACGGTGTATTTTGGCGCGTTACAACAATAAAATAAAGCAATACTACTTGGTGGGTATTCCACAACCAAGAGATAATAACGCAATAAAAGAAAGCAGTAATTAATTGGTGGGTATTCCACAACCAAGCAATACTACTTGGTGGGTATTCCACAACCAAGAGATGACAATATAAAAGAAAGTAACAATACAAAGAAAGCAATAAATGAAATGCATTAATATAAACGATCTTCGACAAAGAATGAGTGAATCACGTTCCACCCTTCACGGCTTTGGTAAAGCTCTAGAAAAGTGGAAGAGTTTCACTCCTCTAAGGGAAGAAAGAAAGCAATAACAACTTGGAGGGATTTTCACAACCAAGAACTCTAGCAAAAATTTTTATCTAACCAAAACTTATTTCTCTCCAAACACTTATATCAAGTAAAAAACTTATGTCTTACAAGCCACAAAGGGGTGGTATTTATAGGCCAAGCCTTTACAAACCCCAAGGGATAACATTTACAAACCCCAAAAATACCATTCACAAGTTTCCAAATGTTGTCATTCACAAGTTTTCATTCACAAGCTTCTAAAAGTTGTCATTCCACAAGCTTCCAAAAGTTGTCATTCCACAAGCTTCCAAAAGTTTACATTTGGATTACTTTAATCTCTTTTTGTTTAGGGCTTTAATAATTGTCATCTTAGAATTCACAATTTGCTCCCCGGTAGTTTGTAGCTTTGACGCATAAAACCCTAAAAATAACAACAATTAATGCATTATCCCTATTCACATACTAACGGTAATAGGTCAATTTTGATTAGTTTAACTTTGTTTAACTAACACAATTGACCTATTAACTTAATTAAATCATGCATTAATCAAGATTAATCACTTTGTAGGACGTGCAAAGAAAAAAATTATGGCAGAGCTTTTGATGGCTCTTTGATCCAAAAAAAAAAAAATTCAGTGACGTCGTGAACTCTCAAAGATACAGAGACAGTGACTAAAGAAAATTTTGATCTACAAACTGGAGCTCTGATACCAATGTTGAAAAATGCAGAACAGAATTTGATTATCAGATGAATAGGGAGCTAGCCTTTGAGAATTAAAAATTCTCTTTGATATGAATACAGTAGGGTTGGGATTTTCCCTCAATGGGTTTTCTCACAAGTTGGGTATTTTCTTGGTGTATTCTCTCTGTATGCAGAGAACCTTATTTATAAGGGAGGATTGAGCTACCTATTCAACTAGCCGTTTACCATTCAACAAAATATCTTCAACTCCCCAATATTTTCTCAACTACACCAATATTTTCTCAATCCTCTGTAGTCAAAATAGGTTTATTATACTCCAAATGGAATTGACTAGTCTTTCCCTACTTGATGGGTCCTACTAGCCAAGTCACCCATACTAACTAGAAAAGATTCAACCCAAACATCAATTATATCAATGCAATATATGTATGCATGCATCATTATAAAATAATTAATTAATATATAATAATTTGATAAAAAAATGCATCTATGATATGTGTCATGAATAATACAATATTTAACCAATGGATTGGGGTTTTACATATTTCGGATTTGACCACCAACCATGGCTTAATTAATATCGAGGGATTTTAGCCGCATATTTCAACATTCTTATCAAGGTCGTCCTCCACCGACACAACTCAGTGCAATGACAGTTTCCTCTCACCATCCTCAAACATCCTAGTTTTGGTTAACCGATAATAGTGTTATTTCACATCTTACATCTGATTTCCATAACTTGAATGCCCCAGAAGCCTACCATGGAACAAACACCATCACTGTAGGCAGTGGGCAAGAGTTTCCTATTCCACATATTTGTCAAGTTTCATTACATACAAAATCTCATTTTTTTTCCTTGAAAACACTTTATATGTTCCAAATCTGCATTCAAAGTTGATCTCTGTTTACCAATTCTGTCTTGATATCTATTGTCGATTCATCTTTGACTCTCATGGTTTCCAAAATTCAGGATAAGTCTTCGGGGAAGATTCTCTACCAAGGCAAGCCCGAAAATGGACTTTATCCACTAAAAACAGTCTCACCTTCATCACCAATGGGTCATCTATGCAAGAAAGTTTCATAGGAGATTTAGCATGAAAGGCTAGGCCATCCTTCTACACCTATTGTTCAGCAGATACTTTCTACTTCTCAAATTCCATATTTGAAACAATATTCTGCTAAGACATGTCTCCACAAATATTGTCTTTTTGGCAAGATGTCTACAATTCATTTTAATCTTTCTAGTTTTGTGTCTTTACATCCTCTTGAAATAGTGCACATTGATGTCTGAGGTCCAACAATTGTACCTTCTTTGAATAATCAAATCAAACAAAGTCTTAAGGCCCAACCATTTGAGGTCAGCTAGATGAGTCCGTCTTTGCCATTCATTACGATCATGCACCATATGCTCATTTAAGTTAAATATTTTCATATTTTTTCTTATTATTTCTTTTAATGTTAATTTAAGTCTACTCCTACTTCAAATATCATTAAGAGAAATTCTATCACTTTTTTTAACAGGTGCATTTATCGGCCTCCATTAAACATGACTAAACTATTTTAATCTATTTCTTTTTAACTTATCCTCAAATAGAGCTATTCCTACCATTTATCTAATACGGTCATTTCATATTCTATCCTTTCTAGTTTTTTCACATATCCACCATAGTATTCTCATTTCTACTACACTCATTCTATCACTATGTTGTTTCCTAGTTGCTCAACATTCCATCCCATACATCATTTTTGTCCTTATAACTGTTCAGTAAAACTTACATTTCAATTTTTGTAACACCCCGCATTTTCTTTTATAAATGTATATAGTTATATGATAGATAATTATTGTGAAAATAAGGATAGTTATAATGATGTAAGAATGAATCACATAGGGTAAAACATTAGAAAGGAATAATTGGGAGACAAATAGATTTGGGAAGTGTAAGTTTCAAAGACGTTTGAGATTGGAATTAGTTATTAGATAAGTTTCTAAATGTTTCTAGGTCAAGATAATGTTTTCATTGAATTCGAAAGGTCGAAAAACTTTGGGAGAGGTAATTTGAGGTGCATTGGAAACTTGGAAGACGGAGGAAGAATCTGTCTGCTGAGTAGTACCGGTACCCCGACTCCAGAAGGTTTTTAGTACCGGTACACCCGATAAAAATTTGGACATTTAATGTCGCGACCTTGGTCCAATTTTAGCCTTATAAATATCCAAGGTCGTCTATTTTGGCCCTATTTCGGCCACTCCAACATTAGAAACCCTAAGAGAGAAATAAAGGAAGATAAAAGAGGAAGGAAGGAAGAGAAAAATAAGAGTCAAAAAGGGTTATCCAAGATCAAAAACCTAGTTTCCAAGAACACAAGGTAGGGGTTTTCTTTCATTTTCATCCAATAATGTTAGGGTTATTATACATGTACATTTTGACTCTAAATAGTATGTATTTGTTATGGGTTCATTGTTTCTTAGTATTTGTACAAACATACACATGAATTGAACAAAATAATGGTTTGAAATTCATCAAACCCTAGTTTTCGGGGAAAATATGGATTACTCTCTATATTTTCACTTCCTCTTGATTTCTAAAATGCTAGAGCTTTGTGTTGGGTATTAAAATGGTAGTATGGATGATCTCATGCCTATTTCCTTTAAACTTGTCTTTTGTAACATGATTTGTGAAATGAGTATATTTTCTTAAACTGTTGTATTATGCACAATGCTTGTGAAAGTTAAGAAAATTGTGGAATTGATTATATATGAGGTTTTGAGTATATTGTTGGTATGGCACTCTTGTGTATGGTGTTGTGAGGGACTTGGATTACCTTCGAAAAATGCCGTAGAGCGTTAGAGGTTAGTCTATCCCAATGGGGGGTGAGATGATTGCCTAATGCTCGTAGTGGATCATTGTGGTGACAATGACCACTATTGTTCACGGATATCGGGGAAAAGGGTTAGTATACTAGACACCTTGGAAGGATTTCGTCAATGTCGTATGAGACGGTACACGCCCTTCCTAAATTGGCCTGTGATTGTTATTATAAATGGGTGAACGAGGTAGAATCGTTGGGTAGATTCATGAGAAGCGATAGCCTACTTGAGAGGTATCAAATAGAAATTATTGTTCATTGTACCAAATATTATTTCTCCAAGAGTTTCGGATAGTATGGGATGCCGCGATAACTTGTGGAAATGGTATATGGTGGATTGGATTATGTTGAAAATTGTTTCCAATTAAAGTTGACTTTATTCTCTTTCAATTCCTTATTATTATACAAACTTGAGATCTCTTTTAAAATGTCCTTATTTTCTTTCAAAATTCATGGATATGTATGTTCGAAATGAGACCTACCTGTTTTACTTGATTTCAAAACCTTGAATGGGTTTGGAAGGATTTTCCTACAGAGTCTTGTACTCACCCCCCCTACCTCCAAATATTTCAGATTGTACTCTTGAGGAGGAGTTAGGACTCGAGGAGCCCGTATTCTGGGAGATTCAGCAAGATGGGAGTGTGGATCCCGGGGAGGACTCTTAGCTGGACACTACCTTTTGTTCTAGACTAGGGTATTATTTTAAAACAATGTAAAGCCTAGTCATATTTTGTAATTCCGCTGCATTATCATAGTTAGTGGATTTTGGGGATGTAAAGGTCATAGCTTGGCCTATTCTTTTGGGATAACATGTAACTTTGATGAATTGATGTTTATGATAAGTAAATGAACCCGGTGTGGTCATTATAGTAGAATTGCACATGTTGGGTTTTGTGGTAGAGCTCCCCGTACAAGGGAGACTATGCCCGAATTTTGTTACAATATAAATTATTGATGGAATGTTGATGGATTACTTAATGCTCTCATGCTTAGATGGTTATTAGAATGCAATGCCGTCCAGGGTGTAGTTTGGGACGTTACAATTTTATTGATATCCTTCTATCACACAATATGCCAGAGATTTTCCTCCACTTAAGTCAACCAACGTTGATTCTATGAGTTGCACCACCTTAAATCTATTCATCATTTTTAATGATCGATCCTAAATATCTAAATCGTTTACTCATTGGTATTTCTTGATTTTCAATCTAAACTTTTTCACTATGCCTACTTATTCAATTACTAAAATTGTATTTCATGTATTCAGCCTTACTCTTGCTTATATTAAACCCTTTCACACTTTTTCACTATGTCTACTTCTTCTATTACTAAAATTGCATTGCATATATTCAGTCTTACTCATACTTATTTTATAACCCTTTCGACTCGAGTGTTTCTCTCAAAATTGTTAGTTTATTGTCAATCCCCTTTTGAATTTCATCTACTAATACAATATCATCTGCAAATAACATACATCATGGGACATCATCTTGAATGTGCCTAGTGAGTTCATCTATAATTAGGGCTAATAGGTATGGACTTAGGGTCAATCCTTGGTGTAATCCCACCGTGATTGAATTTGTTTTACTTTCTCCCACAAAAGATGTAATTGTAGTCATAATCTTGTCATACATGTCCTTTATCACTTCAATATACATATTTGTCACTCATTTTTCTCCCAAATACCCTCCATATTATATCTCTAGGCACTTCAGAACACTAAAAGATTTGTCCAAGTAAATCTAGTTTTATCATCAATAAAAGAGACATAATAATGAAATCCATTCAAAGAAGTTTAAATCTACTTTCTACCAGAATTAAGAAATTTAGATATGATGGTGGAGGTGAGTACTACAGTCACACTATATCTCAATTTTTGTCTAATTCTGGTATTTTACATTAGAAGTCATGCCCCTATACTCTACAACAGAATGACATTGCTGAGTGCAAGCATAGACAAATAGTTGATACTGCCATTACATTGATGTCTAAAGCATCTGCTCCACTAAATTTTGGTATCATGTTTTTTGTAGTAGCAACTTTTCTGATAAACAAGCTTCGTAGGTTCAATACTTTTGTCTTATCTCTTAATGAACTTATATTTCATACCTCTTTTGACTATCAGCACTTAAAGAGTATTTGGTTGTGCTTATTATCCTCTATTGACACATTGTAATACCAATAAACTTAAATCCAAAACTACACAATGTGTTTTTATTGGTTATGCCCAGGACTACAAGGGTATTCTCTGTTTTGATCCAGAAAAGAATAAAGTTCATATATCTAGGCATGTTGTTTTTGATGAGCAGATATTACTCATTTCTCTTTCACTTTTCTACTCCTACTTCTTCAGAGTTCTCCTCATCCTCCTCTCATTCTACTTATATTCTTGGTCCTACACCTTCTTCAATATCACATACACTATTATCTATGCTTGAATCCTCACCTTCTTTTTCACCCACTAAACATTTAGCTATTCTAGTTACAAAACTTCCTCAGTCCACTAACTTCTTACAAACTGATCCTGCACTCTCTCCGTTATCTGCTCATGATATTCTTCCATCTTCAAACATTCATTCAATGCAAACCAGGTCTAAAGATGGTATTTACAAACCTAAGACATATATTGTTGTCACTTCTTCTTTTGAACCCACTTCATACTCTATGACTGCCAAATTTTCAGAATGGTCTTCAACTATGGCAGATGAGTATCAAACTCTTCAACAACAACAAACTTGGACTCTAGGTCCACCACTTGCTGAAAAGAATATTATTGGTTGCAAATAGGATTTTAAACTGAAACACAACCCAGATGACAACATTTCTAGGCACAAGGCAAAATTTGTAGTCAAGGGTTTTCATCAAGAAACTGGTTTTATTGAAACCTTCAGCCTAGTTATTAAACATGCAACTGTTCAGCTAGTTTTGTACTCACCTTTCAGAGAGAAAGTTCACTTCCTCATCATTGTTGGAATGGAGTTTACTTCCTCAACGTTGTAGTTGAATCTCTATGGCTGAATGGAGCACAGCAATCAGAGATAGAGATAGAAGCGACAGAGAAGGATCGATGGGTGGACCTCATTAAATGATCCCTTCAACTGCTCGTTTGTTTCCGTTTTTCTTTGTTTTTAAAAACATCAATTATTTGTTTATAAAATTTGGGTTTGTTTTCAAAACCAAGTAGTAAAAAAAAAAACAAAACACAAATGCATTTTCATTTTTTTTTTGGCAAAAACCTAAAACAAAAACATGAAAACAAAAAAATAAAGGGTGTTAAAATTGTTATAGAGATTAACAATTATTTTTGATTCATTGAAATAAACAATTTCAATAAAATTTCAACTACTTGTGTCTTTCTAGGAGAATTATAAAAAATCCGACTATATTTTGATTGGGGCAAGATTGTAACTATAGGACCTTCCACTAATGTGCAATAATTACAATTTTCGTCAAAAGTCTTGAAGGGAATTTCTCCCACCAATCATCATCTTAGTTTTTTCGACTCTTTCCTTTTCATATAAAATAGTTTTTTGACATATAAACAATAATCTATATTTGTCAACATTTATACACTAATTATAAATGACAGTATATATGACAATTTTTTTATTTCCTATTTCATCCCTATTTAATAATATTAAGTCAATCAGATACCACATATAACTATTATGTCATCAATTTTTCTTTCATGTCATTAGCTATACTTATTCTTATAATTTTACGTCTTTAATTACAATAGTAATTCTAATAACTCAAATTACTATATAATACATAGATTAATAACTAGGTTTAGTAAAAATTAAAATAATAATTAATTCTTCGACACATAATTTATTTATTCAATTCAATTATACATTAAAAATTATTATTTAAATATGTTCACGTGCAATGCATGTCATATATTATTAGTCTAATTTTCATAAAATCAATTATATCCTTATGACCTTCTTATAATTTTTGTTTGTATACCTAATTTGTCTTTCGAGTTCTTTTGAACAGTTTTATAAGTAATATTTGACTTTTAAATTCTTTTGGACTCCTTTATAAGTAGTACACTTCATAAAAACCTTCATATCTATAAGAAGAAGTAAAGACGAATCTATATTACATTGTTATATATACATATAATAATTAAACATAAAATTTATATTTTCATAGATTCAAAAAAAATATTATTTAAATTTGTTAGAGTATGTGTGGCTCATATTTGTTGTGTGCACAATGGCAAGGAGGTAGATGCCGGAGCGGGTGGAGCGTAGCGTAGTGGAGCGTAGCGTAGTGGAGTGGAGCGAAGCGCAACGTAGTGGAGCGGATAACAAATCTCGGAATGGATCAGGTAACAATAAAGCCCGGTCTAAGTCGAGAAAGAAGAAGGAAGTCTTCGATTCATGTTACAAGTGCAGGAAAAAGGGGCATTTTAAACGAGACTGTCCAGAGAAAAAGAAAGGGAATTCAGAGGACAAAGAGGGTTCATAAAAGTCTGCAAACGTAGTGGAAGAAGAAGGTTCAGAGAACGGTGACGGGGATATGCTTTCTGTTTTATCCAGTTTGGATCATCTCATAGATTCTTAGATTCTGGATTCAGCATGCTCTTATCACATGACACCCAATAAAGATTGGTTTTACACGTACAGGTTAGTAAATTCTAGTTCTATTCTGATGGGTAACGATGTTTCATGCAAAGTTGTTGGAATAGGGAGTATCAAAATTAAAATATTTGATGGTGTGATTAGAACATTGTGTGATGTTAGACATGTACCTGATCTAAGAAAGAATCTGATTTCATTGGGCACTTTAGATTGTAATGGGTATAGTTACAAGTCTACAAGTGGAGTAATGAAAGTGAGTAACAGTGATGAAGGGGCAGAAACTATCTGAAAATATTTATACACTTCAAGGTACCACAGTTGTAGATGGAGTTGCAGCTGTAGAGTCTGAGTCAGATTGTACAGTCTTATGGCATATGCGGTTAGGACATATGGGTGAGCGTGGGATGATAGAACTTCATAAGAGAAATCTATTGAAGGGTGTCAAAACATGCAAGCTTGATTTCTGCAAGTTTTGTGTTCTTGGGAAACAGAATAAGGTGCAGTTCAAGACAGCCACACACAAGACACAAGGGATTCTTGACTATGTTCATACAGATGTTTGGGGGCCAATAAGAGTAGCATCACGAGGAGGACACATGTATTTCGTGACTTTTATTGATGACTACTCACGAAAGGTTTGGGTGTACTTCATGCAACAAAAGTCAGAAACGTTTGCCAAGTTTAAGCTGTGGAAAACTGAAGTAGAAAACCAGACAGGAAGGAAGATTAAATGCCTCAGGTCATACAATGGTACTGAGTACACAGATTCAAAGTTCAGGGAGTTGTGTGAGCAGCATGGGATTAAGAGACATTTCACAGTACGCAGGACACCACAACAAAACGGTGTGGCGGAAAGGATGAACAAAACTATAGCTGAAAGAGCTCGATGTCTCAGGTTGAATGCAAGGCTTACAAAGAATTTCTGGGCAGAAGCAGTGAATATGACATGTTTCTTGATTAACAGATCACCTAGAGCAATACTAGGTGGAAAAACATCCAAGAAGGTGTGGACAAGCAATGAGGTAAACTACTCTGGTTTGAGAGTGTTTGGAAGTCCAGCCTATGTACATGTTCCTAGTGAGGAGAGATCAAAGCTTAATGTGAAGTCTAGACAATGTATTTTTCTGGGATATCAAAAAGGGGTGAAAGGTTTCAAGCTCTGGGATCTAAAGGCAAACAAGATGGTGATCAGTAGAGACGTGGTTTTTGATGAAAAAGTCATGTTACAGCGTACTCAGGAAAAAGAGAAACAAGTGCCAGAAAACTGTAGCAAAAATGAGCATGTGGTACAGGTGGAGCTAGAGAACCATGGTAGAAAAGAGAATTCTCAGCATGTAGAAAGTTCTATCTCAGGTGACCAACAACATCACAGTATAGCTGACAGACTCAAACGCAATATCAAGCCGCCTACCAGGTATAGTTTTGAAGATTTGGCTTCTTATGCACTTATTACTAGTAGCAGGGATCCTACAACTTTTCAGGAGGCAATACAAAACCAAGAGAAAAATAGATGGATGGGTGTTATGTTGAAAGAGATGGAGTCTCTGCATAAGAACCAGACATAGGAGTTGGTTGAGCTTCCCGAGGAAAAGAGAGCGATAAGGTGCAAATGGGTGTATAAGAAGAAAGAAACAGTATCAGGAAAGGAAGGGGAAAAATTCAAGGCTCATCTAGTAGCAAAGGGTTACTCACAGAGAAAGGAGTTGACTATGATGAAATCTTCTCCACTGTGGTCAGACACACTTCCATCAGGGTAGTGTTGGCATCAGTAGCACATTCAGATATGTAGTTGGAGCAGATGGATGTAAAGATAGCTTTCCTTCATGGTGATTTGGAGGAACAGATTTACATGGTGCAGCCAGAAGGGTTCATTCTCCCTGGACAGGAACATTTGGTCTATAATTTGAAGAAATCACTTTATGGGCTAAAGCAGTCTCCGAGGCAGTGGTACAAGCGATTTGACTCTTACATGATCCGGATTGGCTATAAAAGAGAATTTGATATGAAGGATTTGGATGCAGCCAAGAAGATTCTTGGGATGGAAATTCGCAGGGACAGAGCTTCCAGGAAATTATGGCTATCTCATCATACCTATGTTGAGAAGGTGTTGGACAGGTTCAGCATGAGTGATGCAAAATCAGTAAGTACACCTTTGACAAATCATTTCAGAGTGTCTATCGTTCAGTGCTCGAAGACAGATAATGAAGTTCATGACATGTCAAAGGTCTCATATGCTAGTGCAGTGGGGTGTTTAATGTATGCTATGGTTTGTACAAGACCAAATTTGGCACAAGCTGTCAGCATGGTTAGTAAGTATCTTTCAAATCTGGGTCGACAGCATTGGGATGCAGTCAAGTGGATTTTCAGATACATGAGGGATACTACAGACTATGGCATTATGTTTAGCAGACAACAGAATGACCCTTCAGTTGTGGGATATGTGGATGCAGACTATGCAGGGGACTTAGATGACAGGAGGTCTACCACAAGTTATGTGTTTACTCTTGTGGGAGTACTTATTTGTTGGAAGTCCATGGTACAGTCTACAGTTGCACTATCTACTAATGAGTCAGAGTATATGGTAGTAGCTGAGGCTGCCAAGGAGGCTTTGTGGCTTACAGGCTTGGTCAAAGAGCTGGGTGTCCAGCAAGGTGGAGTTCAGTTGCATTGTGACAGTCAGAGTGCTATTTATTTGGCAAAGAACTAGGTGTATCATGTGAGGACCAAGCACATAGATGTGAGGTTTCATAAGATCAGGGAGCTGGTTTCTTCTGGTGAACTATTACTTGAGAAAGTTCACACTTCTGAGAATGCAACAGACATGTTGACAAAGTCGGTTACTACAGACAAGTTCAAGCACTGCTTGGACTTGATTAATATCTCCAGTTGCTAGATGGGAGATGCCCCAACTTAGCGTCCCAGGTGGAGTTCCCGAATGCATGTTTTTTTCTCCTAAGGGGTGGATATTCGCCAAGGTGGAGATTGTTAGAGTATGTGTGGCTCATATTTGCTGTGTGCACAATGGCAAGGAGGCAGATGCCGGAGTGGGCGGAGCATAGTGTAGCGGAGTGGAGAATGTAACCCTACTTTGACATAATGAATAAAACCGCCGCTTGCTCCTCGTGGATGCAGGCACATTGCCGAACCACGTAAATCTGTGTGTTATTGTTCTCTTGTTCTCTTGATTGTTTGTTTCATAATCATTCACTATAATTGTTGCACAATCACAACAAAATTGTTCACGTGTAACGTACGCTGTGCATTGCTAGTAATTAGAAAGGTACAAGAGATAATAAAGTGTTATATTTGTTCTTCTAAAATATTGAAAAAAATTTAGTTATATAGAACAATATAAAAAATTCTAAAATTATTATTGTAATGCATGTATTTTGTACATGGAACACATGTCATGATCTCTAAACAAATAAATTTTCTTACAAATTGACTACTAATAATGTTTTTACATATCCTAACTTGTTCTTCTCTCTCATCTGCTCTATGTTTAAAATGGTTGTTATAACCTCTCACCACCACCCTCATTCTCTAAGCATATCTTGTTCTTCCATAAGCATATCTTGTTCTTCCATTAGTCAAATCAAGGGTAGAATTTATCTTCATTTGCATTTTTGGTTTCAAGAATCTGTTGGAATTGTAAAGTCCAGGGTTGCAACATTGAAAGACTCGAGATTATATAAACTAATGTCAGTCTTAAGCAGATGCAAGCAATAAGATTAGATTAAAACCTTTCAAACAATGTTATCAGAACCGGATCAGACCGGTTCAATCGTGACTCGAGATCTTGACCAGTCCGGTTCTCTAATTAGACTGTATAAAGAAGATAACCGAATAAAAACCGAAAAATTGGCTGATTTTTGTAAACAAAGTGAACCTGACAGTTTGATGCAATAAGGACACAGCCCCTTTCCCTGATCGATTCTTTTTGCCCTAAATCACTGAAGCACGACGACAAACTTGGTTGACATCGTGTACTGAAGGTGGCTGATCTTGGCTGAACAGAAGGTGGTTGATCTTGGGGCACAACCCCCTTTCCCTCTCTCACAACATTGGCTGATCTTGAGCACCACTTCACACCAGGCGACAATGGTGGACTGATTTGGAGTTGGAGATATGCCCATATCTCTATCTCTATCGATGAAGAGAAGATCTGGTTTTTTCTCTCTCTTTCATTCACGCGATTTTGATTTCAGACCAAAACAAAAAGAAGATGCCAATTCACATAATAAAGAAAGAAAGACAAGACAAACCCCAAACAATTCTTTTGTTATTTTGTGACCTCTGCCGCAATTTTACTTTCATTTTGGGGCACAAAATCACTCACTAACTTTAATTTATGACAAATTGTATGCATTTTAGACATATTTTATATTTTTACTTAAATTATTGTGTTTTATAATTATTATATATATTTTTTATTTTTTTATTATATGGCCGGTTCGACCAATTAACCTAACAGTTGAACCAGTGAATCATTGACCATGTCCTCGATGACCGATCTAGCTCTGACAACATTGCTTTCAACCCAAGATATGTTTCAGCCTAACTAAGAAAACATACAACAGGACAGATGAAACATGAGTGGGATTTCCAAACAATGTATTTGGATAAAGAGGTGTATATGTCCACGTCATTCTGGTTGATACCAGTGCATCTCTTGCTGAGTTATAGGAAGCTGTTATGCATTAAGAGGACACACTAATTGGTTGGACGTATGCCTAACAAGAATTGTTCTTGTTAGACTGCTAGGTTTTTTTTCTCTTTTTTTGTATGAAGGCCTTAGGAGGCTGGGAAGCTTGGCTACTTGCTTTAGATTGTATGAAGGCTTTTAAGGACCTTCACCCAATTGGTACCAAAAATCCCAAAATCTGATATGTTGGGCTTTCCCCATTGCAGGATAGAAGAAACTTAATACAGATGGATGCTCTAGAGGTAAACCAGAATCAGTGGGACTAGGAGGTATTCTGAGAGATGATGAAGGGCACTGGGTCGTAGGCTATTTTGGCAGACTCAACAACACAAGGAGCCTACAAGCGGAACTCTAGGGCAATTCGAAAGGGATTCAAACTCATCCAAAGTAAAGGAATCTGCAATGTCATGGTGGAGACTGATTCTTTGAAGGCTACAAGGCTCCTCTCCCAAGATATTGAGGAAACACATCCAAGCAGAACGCTCTTAGTATGTTAACAAAAATTTGACAGGATATCCAAATTTCTGTTGTCCATACCCTCAGAGAATATATAAAATTTGGACAACAAATTTAGGAGTGCAACAGGAGGAGTCTTTTGTGGTACTTGATTCCCATCTCTTCAGATTGTTAATAGCGTTATGACTAACTTGTATAGCATTGCTTTTACAAGGAACACGCATTAGTTTTTGTTTTTAACTTTCCGGTATACCAAAAAAGAATAAGAAAAATGGGTCTTGCACCAGAGATATGGGATAATGACAACAAATTTGTCCTAAGTGTTCAATAGTGTGTTGCGACCAATAACAGCTTTGTTCGAACTTATGCTTTATTGTGTCAATAGCTATTTTTCCATTAAAAGACAATTGGCTGAACAAAGGACAACTAACGGATAACAGTTTACTCCCTATGTTGATGGAAAGATTGCTGCAAATGGGATAGAGGCAAAGTGGGCATGAAGTGGTTTTGTTTAGTCGTAATGCCGAAACTTTTAGCATAAGAATGGGTCGATCCATTGGTAAAAAAAGAAAAGTTGATCATGCTCAAGTGATAAAATTAAATAATCATTCGTGTTCATGTCAAAAGCGGCAAATTTATGAATTTTTATGTTCACTTGTTATGGCTGCTTGCCAATATCGTAGTTTAGTTTATAGGGGTTTTGTATGAAATTTGTTCTCAATCACCACATATGCAAGGTCCTGGGTGCCTCTTTTTCATCCAATCTCTGACGATGCCTATTGGCCAACTGAAAGTTAACTAAGGCTTATACCTTGGGACTTTATGAAACGAGCGTTAGAGAAGGTCGTGCGGGTCTAAATTGTGGTTTGTACAAACAAAAGGGTGATAATCGGCGTGCATGTCCCAACAAAAATCAACATGGTAAGACAACTTGATTTTCTTTCTTTGGTTCACCAACATTGATATTAAGTTTTTTCGCAAGTCAAGAAACCCAAGGAGATGCTTTGGATATTTGAAAAATTCACAGTAGCTAAAGAAATAACTATGCAATATTAATTTTCAAGATTTTTGTTTTTTTTTTTTTGTTTCTTGGAGATTGAGAGAGAGAGAGAAAGAGCGAGACCACTTAAAATTCATCTCAACAATGATATGGTATAATAACCTTAGAGAAGGAATTAGATTCAAAAGAGTGTTAGTTTGAGATTTTTTTTTTACCGAAAAGTATTATTTGGGGAAAAAATTCAACAATGTCAAGATTTTTTCTTTTAATGTGTGTTTGGTATTAAAAAATCCCACATCTTATTAAACAGATATATCCTAATATTTCGAGTTATAAAAAAAATCTTCTCGAAATTTTGACATGCATAGAGTGTGCCACGACTTCTAGCATTCAAATCATGGTTCAAATTGACTCAAAATAAACCTTATCATGGATTATCCGTTCACATTCAAACTCCATATATAATGTACATTAATTAATACCTAGCTAACACCGTTCTGTTTCTTCGATGGTAGTATTTGGAAAATGTTACACAATTCAAATAAAATTCAAAAGTTAAAACTCAAATATGTATCATCCATTAAATGAGTGCTACATGAGTGGATCTCACTAAAAAAGTTTATAAGACTCACTCATACAAAAAATGATATGCCTTTAGATTGCAATTTTTTAAGGTTTATAGTATTGCTCTTATTATTTTCACTCTTTGTTGTGTCAGTGATGGGGTCCTGTAATGGGTTTCTTGTGTTGGGTATTGTTTTACTGTCTCACTTCTTGTCTTCCACGGCTGTTGAGGTTTCATATGACAGTGGAGCAATTCCGATTAGGGTTGTTAATCAAATTGAGTTATTCAAGTGTGACTTGAGTTCAACTCGTTCAGACTCGATTCGTTTTCTAAACGAGCTCAAACTTGAACATGTTTTTAAGTTTGTTTAGAAAACAAGTCCTACAAACTCGGTTCAAACTCGACAGACTCGACTCGTTTATGTACAAATACTCGAGTTTGGCTCGGATTCGACTCGTTCAGACTCGGCTTGTTTCCTAAACGAGCCAAGTTTGAACAATTTTTTAAGCTCGATTAAAAAACGAACTTTTCAATCTCAGTTCGAACTCGGCTCGAACTCATTCCACTAATAGCCCGAATGCTTGGGTCATTGTCACCTCCACATTACCCTTTTTCAAATTTCTTCAATGATGGATCACATCTTATAAATTCGACTGAAATTTTTTATATTTAAGTGGATCCCACCAGTCTGATCAGTTTGAGCTCTCATTGGTTCATTTTTTTTTTCAACAAATTGCTCATTCAATAATATAAATAAGTAATATTGTTATGAAAAGTAATTTCAAGCAAATATTTCTACTCTATTAAAGCATTAATGTTTGGATGACTCGTATACATTTAATGGGGAAGGTTATATAGATGAATATGCCTCACTAACTTTTACTTGTCATAAATTGTCACATCATTTGATATAAACATTTTAATACCGACAATAATATTTATAATACTTCTACATGTTGTCTCCATCAGATGTGGCCTTCTTTGATCAGAAAATCAAAGGAGATAGGTCTCAATGCGATCGAGACTTAACGTTTTCTGCAATGCCCATGAGCCTCAATATCGTCATCTCTCTCTCTCTCTCTCTCTCTCTCTCTCTCTCTCTCTCTATACATATATGTGTGTTCATGTGCCTTCCACCATTCAAATAACACAAACACATCACTCACATTTGTTCTATTTTATACTTAAATATCATTAACACTCATTCCTACCACTCAACCACTATTTTTAACAAAAAATATATATATATCTAAAATACCAAAAATACCCCTACATAAACCCCCAATAATTTTTCTACAAAAAAATTTATTAAAATTTGAACCAATTAAATTTTATTTTCTACATATTAAAATTTGAGTTGATTAAAATTTATTTTTCTACATATTAAAATTTAAGCCGATTCAAATTCAATTCGAACTGATTAATTTTTAATTTTTTTTTACGTATTAAAAATCGAACCTATTAAAATTTATTTTTTTTGTATTAAAATTCGAGCCGATTTGAACTCTATCCGAATTGTTAGCGCTGATTAAAATTCACTTTCGAGTCGATTAAAATTTATATTTTTTTACTTATTAAAATTTGTGTCAATTAAAATTCGATTTATTAAAATTTGAGTCAATTAAAATTTATATTTTTTATGTATTAACTTTGGGCCGATTAAAATTCAATGCGAGATAATTAAAATTTGATTTGTGTCGATTAAAAATAATTTTTAATTGGCGCAAATAAAATTTTAATTGGCTCAAATTTTAATACGTAAAAATATTTAATTTTTAATCAACTCAAATTTTAATAGATAAAAAAATAAATTTTAATTAGCTTGAATCGAATTTTAATCGGCCTACATTTTAATACTTAAAAAGAATTATAAAACATATGAGGTATCATTGAAGATATATTTATCTAGAAGGGATGTAGATGAAATTTGTCCTCAAATATATCACGATCAATTTAATAAAAATGCATTCTAGTTAATATTTTTAATCTGACAGGGGTGTCAGTGAAGATTAAAAAAAAAAGGGGTGTTTTTAAAAATATGATAAATTAGAAGGGATGTGATTGAAATTTTTTCTAATTTTTAATATTTTAATTTTGTTAAAATTAATGGCTGAGATTGATGATGGCACGGTACCAACCAGGTGTCGTAGCTTAACCCCTAATAGATAGCTGCTTCCCTGTACAAAGCTCCTAATTTATCATCACTTCGGTTTATTCGGTATGATTTCACAGGGAATCTGGACCTTATTAGGTTTCTCAAAAGCATTCAAGATGAAGGGCTTCGTGCCATGCTAAGAATTGGACCATGTGTGTGCTGAGTGGAATTATGGGTAATTTGTTGAGGTTATGTTGTAACTAGTTCTTAGTTAAAGTGTCTTGCCTGTAATGAGTTTATCTTATTTTATTAGGGTTGTATATATACCATGTTAATGAATGAAATATAGACAAGTTTGTTTTTCCTCCCAACTTTCATGATATCAGAGCCGAACAAAATTTCTTAATCCTAATCGTCGTTCTCATCTATCATCATGGGTGAGACGATCGAGTCATGTAGATCGAAAATAGCTCCGGTGTTTGTTCAAATTAAAGGGCCTTTCAACGGTGGAATCATTCTTACCGAATCAAACTACGATGTCTGGTCCCAAATGATAAAGGTGCATATTGCCGAGAGGGAGAAACTCTCCTATTTTCACAGAAAAACCCAGCAATCGGTTGAATCCGATGCTGGGTATGGAAAATGGTATTCTGAAAATCAAAAAGTGAAAAGGTGGTTGTTGATATCCATGACCCCATAAATCATGAAGCACTATTTACGCGCATCCACCGCCCGTGAAATTTGGGTTGCCCTATCAACTGCTTTCTATGATGGCAGCGATAAACTCCAAGTATACTCCTTGAATCAAAAGGTTTTTACTGCGAAACAAGGGGAAAAACTCCTCTCTGTATATTATGGGGAGTTATGCGAGATTTTCCGAGAATTGGATCACCGTGATAAAGTGATTATGGAGAACCTTAATGATATTGCAGCGTATAAGAAATCCATCCAATGGCAACGGGTACACATTTTTCTTGCCGGATTGGATGAGGAATTGGAACAGGTTCGTGGAGAAGTCCTTCGCAAGGACTCTCTCCCAACTTTGGAAGAGTGCTATGGGATAATCCGACGCAAGGCTGTTCATCGGGCCACTATGAACGGGGAATTAGAAAATATGGATATCTCAGTCATGGTGGCTCGCAATCAACCAAACTTAAAATTATAGGAGCAATCTCGTCCTCATTAGGCTCAACCCCAAGATTAATCGTGCTCGTATGCTCGCTCCCGGGGTACTACTAAACAATCATACAAACGTACCCATTGTGATCAAACTGGGCACACAAAAGAGCGTTGCTACGAGCTTGTTGGTTACCCAGAATGGTGGGATCACAACCGTGATTCAAAGAAAATAGGGGTAGGTTAGAATGCGACTGCTGCAATAACGGAAGGAACGGTAGATGGAGATAATGAAGTTGCCAAACGTGCCACTGCATTGATAGCAACAGCAGGTAACAATATTGCTAAGGCTTTAAATATGTCTGTACCTGTTTTAAATAATATATGGATAATTGATTCAAGTGCAACAGATCATATGACATTTGATTCTAACCATATTTTATCCTTAAGTCAATCTTCCCAGAAATGTGTGTCAATTGCTAATAGTGCCTCCGCTCCAGTTATTGGAGAAGGGGTTGTGTCACTTACAGATACTTTAAACTTGGAGTCTGTTCTAGTTGTCCCTATCCTTGGAATATAATTTATTTTCAGTTGCTCAAATAACCTTGACCTTGCACTGTGTTGTGATTTTTTGGCCTACTTTCTGTGTTTTTAAGGACATCCGAACGAGACAAACGATTGGTTATGGTGTTAGGAGAGGGAAGTTGTATTACCTGGATCTTGTGTCAAAGAGTTCAGACAAGCTAAGAAAGGCATTGGCAGGAGATAGTTTTGCGGGGGAGAAGATAAAAACTAAAATTTGGTTATGTCACCGACGTTTAGGACATACCTCATTTGGTTATTTGAAGAAGTTGTTTCCTAGTTTATTTTCCAAAGTTGATATTTCTGTTTTCCGTTGTGAAGTGTGTGAACTTGCGAAAAGCCACCATGTTTCCTTCCCAATAACTTTAAATAAAAGTCTCATTCCTTTTGTACTTATTCATTCTGATGTTTGGGGTCCATCTCCTGTTACTACCATGAATGGATCACGTTGGTTTGTCACATTTATTGATGATTGTACTACGATGACTTGGGTATACTTAATAAAGCCTAAAAATGAGGTGAATTTCTTGTTTCTGAAATTCCATACCATGATTCATACTCAATACAAAGCACAGGTTCAAGTTCTTAGTAGTGATAATGGCAGAGAGTATACGAAGTCTAAACTTCAACATTATTTGATTACACAGGGCATCGTTCATCAAACCAAGTGTACTTCCACACCCTAGCAAAATGGAGTGGCAAAGAGAAAAAATCGCCAGTTGTTGGAAGTTGTTTATGCTTCCTTGATTGAAGCTCATATGCCTATGTCATATTGGCGTGATGCCCTTTCCTCAACTACATACCTCATTAATCGTGTTCCATCTAACACTGTTAAATTTCAGACACCGTTTTAAGCTTTACAGGATGTTACCCATGCTCCCACTGTCCCTAATTTACAACCTCGTGTATTTGGGTGTGTTGTGTTTTTCCACCTTCATAAACATTTAGAGCCTAGAGCATCGCGGTGTGTTTTCTTAGGGTATGCATCTCATCAGAAAGGGTATCGATGTTATCATCCTACCACAAAAGTCATGCATATTACTTTGTATGTGGTTTTTCATGAAGATAAGATGTATTTTTCACCTGAGTTTAATCTTCAAGGGGTGCATCACCAAGCAGAAGTTCAAACTCAGACTCAGATTTATAATTCTTATAATTATGAAATTCTAATTATGTTGGAGCACTTGAAGATGTGGATACAGGTGTGAGTAGTTTGGAGATAGATGTGGATACAGGTGTGAGCAGTTTGGATTCAAGTAGTGTGGAAGACCCTCCTGTTATTGAAACGGCATCACTGTTTGAGCCTCCCTCAATGTAACCTGACACACATAACCAATCACTCGTTAAGGATGTTCCTAAGTCTGTTCCAAACTCTCCCAGATGAAATCCCCCTCGTAGTAATAAAGGTATTCCTAAACCCGTGTATGAACCTAAACTTACTAGCAAGGTGAAGTATCCCATAAGTCAGTATGTGTCCACCCATCGCTTGTCTGAATCAAATAAGTCATTTGTGAATCAATTATCTGATGTATCTATTCCTAACAGTGTGTAGGAAGCCCTTGCTGATCCAAGGTAGAAAGCGGCGATGAATGAAGAAATGAAGTCCTTGCAAAAGAAAAAAACATGGGAGCTTGTTGATCTCCCATCAGGAAAGAAGCCAGTTAGGTGTCAATGGATCTACGCCGTTAAGTTTAAAGCTGATGGTACCATCGAATGATTCAAAGATCGATTGGTGGCAAAGGGATGCACTCAAATATATGGTATTGATTATATGGATACTTTTGCACATGTGGCCAAGATCAATATTGTTCGTGTTTTGTTGTCTCTAGTTATGAATTTAGATTGACCATTACAGCAGTTTAATGTGAAGAATGCTTTCCTGCATGGTGACTTGACGGAGGAAATTTTTATGGATCTCCCACCTAGATGTCTTATGCAAGGAAAACATGAGAGGAAAGTATGTAGGTTGAAGAAGTCGTTGTATGGATTGAAACAGTCCCCTAGAGCCTAGTTCGGAAGGTTTACAAAGTCCATGAGAGAATTTGGATACAGACAGAGCAATGCAGATCATACTTTGTTTTTGAAACAACAAAAAGGTAAGGTTACTGCACTCATTGTATATGTGGTTGATATGGTGGTTACAAGAAATGATCATGAGGAAAGAGAGATTTTATAGAATTACTTGTTCAAAGAATTTGAAACAAAAGATCTTGGTTCATTGAAATACTTTCTTGGGATAAGAGTTTCTCGATCTGGCCGAGGAATTTTTCTGTCTCAAAGAAAATATGTCCTAGATTTGTTAAAGGAAACTGGAATGGCAGCTTGTGAACCCCCAGATACTCCGATGGAAGAAGGGTTGAAGTTATGTATTATTTCTAATCTAGTTCCAGCTGATAAAGGAAGATACTAGAGACCTGTAGGGAGATTAATTTACTTGGCACACACAAGGCCAGACCTTACCTATGCTCTGAGTATTGTTAGCCAATTTATGCATAATCCTGGAGAACAACACATGAGGGCAGTGATGCGAATCTTGAGGTACTTGAAGTCTACCCCTGGAAAAGGAATATTGTTTTCCAAGAGTACTGATTGTCACAATGTTGAAGCATGTACAAATGTTAATTGGGTTGGGTCTATTGATGATAGGCGATTCACCTCTAGTTATTTCACCTTTGTAGGAGGTAATCTTGTTACTTGGAGAAGTAAGAAGCAAAATGTTGTTGCTCGTTTAAGTGCAGAAGCCGAATATCGAGGTATGGCCCTTGGTATTTGTGAAGTATTATGGCAGAGACAGCTTTTAGAGGATTTGGGGTATCCACCAAAGCAATCGATTCAAGTGTATTGTGACAACAAGGCTACCTGTGATATCGCCCACAATCCAGTTCAACATGACAGAACAAAACATGTGGAGGCTAACAGATTTTTTATCAAGGAAAAGTTGGAAGCAAAAACTATTGAGTTACCTAAGATTCGATCTGAGGATCAACTGGCAGATCTCCACACCAAAGTTATGTCAAATAAATTGTTTTCCAAATTTGTTGACAAGTTGGGCATATGTGATATTTATGCACCAACTTGAGAGGGGGTGTTGAAGTTATGTTGTAATTAGCTCTTAGTTAAAGGGTCTTGCCTATAATCAGTTTATCTTATTCTATTAGGGTTTTATATATACCATGTTAATGAATGAAATATAGACGAGTGTTTTTCCTCCCAACTTTCATAATTATCTTGACACTTAGCTTTAGGTTTATATGCAGTGGCAGAGCCACCTTCAAGTGTCTTACAATTATCTTTAAATAACTTATATTTATGTGTTACTACAAATTACTAAGCTTAACCCTTTTAGTTTTGTATATTTTCAATGAGTCCCACTAATAGTCCTATAATATATATTCTCTCAACTATTTATTGAACACAATTCTTGCTCTACCCCTGTTTATATGCTTGTTAAATCTATCAAATCACGTTGATTCTAATTCACATTTATATAGCAGTGGGTTTCCTGTATGGTTGAGTCACATTCCAAGAGCTAAGTTTAAATGATGTTTTTATGGTATGTTTACACTTGCTTAATGTTGATTAAGATTATCATTTGTATTTCTCGAATCATTTTCTTTCTCTTTTTCAAAAAATAGAATGAGATGAAGAATTTCACAACTTTGATAGTTGATATGATTAAAGCAGAGCATCTCTTAACTTCTCAATGAAGGCTCATAATCCTTGCTCAGGTTTGTAATTTAATTTTTGCACTGCTTATTTGTGGTTTTGTGCAAAAGTAAGTGTGTGTGTGTGTGTGTGTGTGTGATAATTGACGTAGTTATCTGTTTATGTAAAAATATAGATTGAGAATGAGTATGGACTAGTTAGCAGCTCATATGGAAATGAGGAAAAAGCATGCCTAAATTGGTGTACAAATATTGCTAGAATATGATTGTTGTCATAATTAAATAGATCTGCACCTGTAATGGTTGGTATTGTGATCAATTCTATCCCAGTAATCCTAATACTCCCAAAATTTGGACTAAGAATTGGACTGGCAGGTTAGTCTAAAGTTTTCCATCATTTGTTGTCGTTGTTCTTTTCTTTTCTTTCTTTGTTATTTCCTTGTTGAGGCAAAAAATTGATATTACCTCACTGTGAATTTATGATGTGATTTCTGGAAAAGAATTCTGAACTTGATCTCCCAATCTTCTTTCTTCAGAATGAACAAACTGTTCAGGATCAAAATGCTTCGATCGAAGGCACTCTGATGCTTAAGTTAGTAATGGAACAAGAATAATTGCACGAAGACAAGGAGAGTTTCAGTGTACCTTTTACTCTGGCTCCTTGTGCTTTTTATAGTCCCCTATTCAGTTAGGGTTTTCATGGTTTTTTATTAAAGGTGGCACACCTCTCTTCAATTAAGCGATTCCGTTTGCAAAACTGCTGAAACCTCTCTGACAGTTCCCTTGGCCTATAATTAAGCTCATTAGCTTAACTAGAATGACTGAGTTATAGGCATCTTTTTAGCACCACATTCACTATTTAAATAGCTTGGTCGTATTAGTTCGGTCGTGACGAGCACTGAGTTCAATCCTTCCTTTCAGAGCTTTCTGATCAGCTCGGTTACTATTTGATGACAGATAAGTCAGATATTATTCTCTACTCGGCCGGGACAACCTAGTTGTATGTTCGGTCGAGTTTTATCCTCTATTAGGTTGGACCAATTTTAGCTAGGCCCGGATGGCCTAGCTATCTACTCTACTCAATTGGACTAACTTTAGATTGGTCCTGATGGCCTAGCTACTTGTTCTGTCATAGTAGATTCATTGCAGATAATTCTTTTCAACACGTGCAACCTGCCACGTGTCCAAGTCTAATTGTCAAATGATGATCAGAATTTGTCGACCCTTTCATTTGCCCCCAGAGAATATTTTTTATGTGGCACACTGAAGTATATTCTTTGTTTACAATCCTTTCTCTCATTAATTGTCTTATATTGTTACTTATGAAAAGGCATTTTTCGTGTCCCTTTCCCCTAGCATGGAGGTCCTACCTCAATGAAGGGCTCGGGAGTTCAATACTTAAGAAAAAATTCAATCATGGCCCCCTTCCCCTAGCCAAGAGGGTCTGCCTCATTGAAGGGTTCGGACATCAGCTCTTGGTCACTTGTTGTGGCCCTTGCATCGATCCGCCGATCTACTCGATCTTCAAACTTGACCTGTTTAGCTTACACTGTCGTGCCTAGTCGTGGGCCTAAGTTTAATTGGATGGCTGCACCTGAGTTAGGTCCTTACCTCTGTCAGAATTTTTTCCTTCCTACTGTGGCAGTAGGTAGGGTTATGCTCGAGCCTTCTTGGGTATTTTCATGTGGTAGGTACTCCACAAAAGGATTAGCTCTGAAGCTCAATCTTATTCATTTGCGGGAGGTACTCAACTAAAGACATATTTTACGTGGTAGGTACTCCACACAAAAAATTAGCTCTGAAACTCAATCTTATTCATTTGCGGGAGGTACTCCGCTAAAGACATAGTTTGAAAAGCTCAATCATATTTACATATGGAAGGTACTCCCTTGAAGTGCTATAACATCAGTCATCCTAGCTCAAGAACTTAGGAATACCATTTATAAAAGGACGTCAATTCTTATTTTGGCTTATAGTTTCTATCAATTAACGCATTGACTTGAGGGAGCTCGGTATGTCCCACGTCAGTTTGTAGAATTCATCAGTTTCATAGCTTTGTTTCGAAGCTATGGAGCGCATTATCAGAGATGTATTCTGAGTCTGGACAAGGAGTTCGTATTTAGGAGCTCTCTTAAGAGTTTTCATATGCTCGGCAAGGAGATATGACAGTCCAGGATTATTATGGCTATTTGACCCAGCGCTGGCTTGAGTATGAGACTTTACGTCCTCTTGCTATTATTCTGAGGATAGAGCCTGAAGGAGCAGCATTCTTGCATATTGAAGAACAGGAGGATAAGATTCACAAGTTTCTTATGGGGCTTTGCGATGAGTTTAAGGGACATCGTTCACAGATCTTGTCAATGATGAGTCTTCCGTCTCTATATGAGGTGTATGCGATGATTGAGCAGCATGAGCGTCGCGTCCATATTGCATCACTTTCAGTTGCGGCCTTGACTCCTCCGACTGACCAGATGGCCCTTGCAACTGCTACATGGTCTCGTTCAGGATCGTCAGCTCGAGGTGGACAGTGCTTGACCAGCGCCGTTAGGGCACCCCAGATCAACACAAAAAGGGGGATTCTCGTCAGTGTGATTATTGTGGCCGACCAGGACATCTTAAAGCTACTTGATGGAAGCTCCATCTGGAACTTAAGCCACCTCTTCGCCGCTGTACTGCTGCTATTGTTGAGATACCACTACCACCTACTCCTGCTGCTACTCCTATTGTTCCTCCTTGGCAGAGTAATATGAATGACATCACTTCCCGATTGGATATACTTATGTCCACCCTGACTTCCCAGGGTCCAACTTCTACTAGTGCCACCACTACAGGTATATCTCGTGTCTTTCATGCTCGCGCCAGTCTGTCTCCTCTCTATATGTTAGACTCCAGTGCGAATGGTCATATGACAGGTGAGGCTCATCACTTCACCACTTTTGACGAACAGTTACATACACAAGTTCAGCTAGTAGATGGAACACATGCTCCTATTGTTAGTAAGGATACAGTTCGCCTCCTAGATGGCTTTACATTACATTTAGTTTTTCATGCACCAAAGTTGGTCATGAATCTATTATCCGTACATCAGTTAGCTAGGAATTTTCACTGTGCGGTTGTGTTCTTTTCTAATTCATGTTATTTGCAGGACCTGAGTACCAAAAGGATTATTATCAGGGGACATGAGAGAAATAGATTGTATTATCTAGGTTATTCACCTCTAGTTTCACCAGCTCCCCCACCTCCATCACATGTATCTGCCTTATCTTTATCTATTCCTAGTTTGCATGCTAGTATTTTACCTAATACTTGTCGTTATGATTTTTCATCACAAACTGTTCAGTTGTGGTATAACCGTTTTGGGCATACAAATTTTAAATATTTATGTATGTTATTTCCTTCTTTGAGCAATGCTTGTGTTGGTGGTAAACTTGACTGTGTTATATGTTTCCTATCAAAACATGTTCGGACTAGTTATATTCCTCACATGCACCAGTCACCCAAGTCATTTGACTTACTACACTCTAATATTTGGGGGCCTTCTCCTATTACTGCCTTGTCAGGTGTTTGATACTATGTGACATTTATAAATAATCATACTCGTTGTACTTGGGTCTATCTTTTACATAGCAAGTCTGAAGTACTCCCTGTCATCACTCAGTTTTTTCAGTTGATTAAAACACAATTCGATGTCATTGTTCGTGCTCTTCGTTCAGATAATGTCAAAGAATATGTGTCTAATGTCTTAGTGTCTCACCTTTCCTCTCAGAGTATTCTTCAGCAGCTTACTTGTCCATATACTCCTGAGCAAAATGGAGTTCCTGAAAAAAAAATAGAAGTCTAATAGGGATGGTACCTTGTATGTTTAGAGGTATGGGGGTACTAAAATATTATTGGTATTTTTTTGTTTTGACTTCTGCCTTTCTATGCAATCGTACACCGAGTCGTGTTCTTCAGCATAAGGCTCCCTTACAGGTCGTGTTCCATGAGTTGACACTTTTTCCAAACCCCCCTCATGTTTTTGGCTGCACATGCTTTGTTCAAGATTGGTCTCCTACTCGCCATAAGCTTGATGATAAAGCGATTCGTTATGTCTTTGTGGGCTATTGTCATCAGTCTAAAGAGTATCGGTATTATGATCCTATCAAGCGTCATATGTATCATAGTCTAGATGTTACCTTTTTTGAGCATATTCCTTATTTTTCTTCTCGTCCTGTGTCTGCCTCTCTAGTTGATGATACTCCCTTTAATTTTTCGTTACCACAGAAGTCAGAGCCATTTATCCCTGTTAGTACCGAGTCACCAGTCTCTCCTTTACAGGTTTATGTTCGTCGCCCTCGCTCTCATTACCTTGCTGATGTCTCCTCTACCTCAGGCAATGTAGGTAATATTTCTCTGTTTGCTGAATATATTGGTACACCTGTTGTTAGTATTGATAAGATTGCAGGTACTGAGCTAGTTACTTTCTCTGATGAGACATTGTCAGTGGAGGATGATGATTTAGGGCGTCGTTATCCGCGGCATGATCACCGTCCGATTGTTCGTTATGGTTGGACTGTCAAGGCTTTATATCCGATCTCTGCTTATGTTTCTTATGGTGATCTGTCTCCTACATTTCGAGCTTATAGTATGGCATTATCAAATACGCCGGTTTCTCGCTCTGCTTTAGAGGCTATGCGGGAGTCCCAGTGGGTTCTTGCCATGTAAACAGAGATGGACGTTCTTCAGCGTAATCATACGTGGGATCTTGTCTCTTTACTTTCGGGGGTGAAACCTGTTGGCTGTCACTGGGTTTACACCTTAAAGTTTCTTGCGGATAGTACTATTGATCGTCACAAGGCTAGGCTTGTGGCGAAAGGTTTTACTCAGGTACAAGGTCGTGATTTTGGTGCTACCTTTGCCCTAGTCGCAAAATTGACTACTGTTCGATTGATTATTTCTCTAGCTGCGATGTACTCTTGGCCTCTTCATCAGTTAGATGTGAACAATGCATTTCTTCACGGTGATCTGGATGAGATTATTTATATGGATGCACTACCAGGCTTTCGTGGTCAGGGGGAATATGTTGGCAAAGTGTGTCGACTGCGTAAGTCTATTTATGGACTGAAATAGTCACCACGAGCCTAGTTCTCTCGGTTTAGTGGTGTAGTTGTACATTTAGGGTTCACCAGATGTCATTCTGATCGATGTTCACTTTCTTCGGGAGAAGGTTAGCTGTGGTGTTGTCACTCCATTGTTTGTGAGGACCAATGATCAGGTTGCGGATGTTTTCACCAAACTCGTGACTCTATCCATTCTCCGGGACTCTGTTGTCAAGTTTGGCTTACTTGATATTTTTGCGCCTAACTTGCGGGGGAGTGTTGGAGTTATAACCTAATTTATTAGGGTTTTGCCTTTTGCCTTGTTTTTACCTTTTTATCCTTATTATACATTCAATGTTTGACTATATATAGAGGGACTCTACACTTAGTTTGTATCCCATTTTTTACCGACAAATATTTCTAGTGTTTCCTATTCCTAAACCATTCTATTTCTACTTATAGGCGACGATTTACAACTTAAATGGAGAATGAGCATGTTTCTTTGGAAATGCAAACGAAACAGACGATATGACAATCACCTTTGAAGGCAAAAAGTATACAGTTCCTGCTTGGTCTGTTAGCATCCTTCCTGAATGCCAGACTGTAGTATACAACACTGCTCAAGAAAATATATTTTCAATCAGGCTATGTATTTTGTTGTTAATAAACGTGTTGTACTTCTCGTTATGTAATGTTTGTATGTCTTTGTTTAATGTCTCTGCTCAGTGCAATGGTTGGACTGCTGGTGGAATTGCATGGTTGAACTCAAATTTCTTATATTATACCCCTTTTTACACATCCCATAACTAAATTTGTTTCCCAATGTGGTGACCAGAACTCTGGAGCCAACTTTGACCCAATACAACATGGAATAATTGGTCCCGTTATGATAATTGGGAGCACTAATCAAGCTAAGGATTTGTCTACCAACAAATGGGCATACAAGATTGGATTGCATGGTGAGGAGACGGGGTTCTATCGAGACAACGCAAATGCCAAAAGCAATTGGAATGTTGAAAACCTTCCAAAAAATAGATCATTTGTTTGGTACAAGGTGATGATTCATTCAAGTTATAGAAGAAAGCATTGTGTTTAAGAAAGTTTTTAGACTCCCATTTCATTGAAGATTACTGAATTTTCATCTTTTTTTTTCAGACAACATTCAAATAACCTTTGGGGGATGATCCTGTTGTTGTTGACTTACTTGGCTTGGGTAAAGGAACTACTTGGGTGAACGGTCACACTATCGGGCGATATTGGCCAAGCTACCTTGCTGTTGAAGAAGGCTGTGACTCCCCGTGTGACTATCGTTGAAAATACAATCCAAACAAATGCTTGACCAACTGTGGAAAATCTTCTCAACGATGGTAATTTAAGTTCTGAATCCTCTCAATTTTAGTATCATATTTGCAGTTGACTTTGTCGCTAAATATGTATTAAATTTGTCGTTCTAGGTACCACATCCCTCGCTCCTTCCTCCGTGATGAAGGAAACACATTGGTTTTATTCGAGGAGTTTGGAGGCAATCCATCACTTGTAAATGTCCAAACAGTTACAGTTGGGAAAGCTTGTGGAAATGCTTATGAAGGGAATACCCTGGAGCTATCATGCCAAGGTGGAAAAGTTATTTCTCAAATCAGATTTGCTAGCTTTGGTGACCTGAAAGGCTGTTGTGAATCCTTTGAGAGAGGCAGCTGCGAGTCTCCTAACAGCTTATCAGTCGTCGAAAATGTAATTTAGTTACTTCACTGATCTGAAAATTGTTGTGGTATATATCTTTTGTTAATATTGAAGGATTTGTTATTGTTTTGTTCTCTAAATTGCAGGCATGTGTTGGAAAAGAGAGTAGTGTAATTCTTGCATCAGAAGATACTTTTAAGCCTAGTGGTTGCGAATTCCTGGGGAAAAGGCTTGCTGTTGAAGCTGATTGTTAGGGCTTTCCTCTTCCATTGATCTGATAGAATTTTCGATGGTGTTCATTGAGTTGTTCTCTGTTTGTTTGAATTTTGATTGTGGAATTGAAGTTGACTGTGATTGAATTAACATGTGTTTATTCGCTTGATTATTGGGTCTTATTCAGTTATAATCGTGACAAAGTTAGTCGATCCCAAAAAAAAGAGTCAATCCAAATACTAGTAAATATTATATCCTCACTTTGAAGAGTTCCACAGTATATATGTTACAGGAGCACGGGACTCATCACCAGTGATCTCTGCATGAACATTGGCCATTCACAAAACAATGAAAACCAGAAGTGTCTCTTACATGTATCTCCCTCTTAGTAACAACTGAAACATATTTGAAGAATGTATGGCAGTCCCCACAGAGAAGGATGTTCTTCATAATCGAAACAGGTTTTCTTGGCCTGCTCATCAGCAGCCCGTATGTCAAAGCTAGTTTTGCACTGTGGTAGAACAAAAAATCCTTCTTCTGATGCTCCTCTACTTCATGAAGCACAAAACTTGTATCAGGTACATATCCCGCTTTTAGGCATTCCAATATCAATATTTCAAGTCCACTGTAGACGTCCTTGGTTTGGGAATGTGATTTGTCTCTCGCATAAAATGAATGAACCTTGTTTTGATGAATGATCCAACTTCGGATTGGGAACTTCTGAAACCCCTTCACCTTCATTTCCTCCCTGATCATTTCCGAGCAATGCCATCTTCCAGATGCAGAATATAGATTTGATTTAAGTACATATGTAGATAAATCTCTAGGCTCCATATCAAGTATTTGTTTTGCAGCCCGCTTTCCAACAGTTGTGTTTACGTGGATTCTACAACTGTCGAGCAAAGCTCGCCAAACAGAGGCCTCTGGCTTAAAGGGCATCTTATTGATCACTTCCTCTGCTTCATTGAGCAAACCCCAATGACCTAAAACACCAACCAAAGAGGCATAGTGCTCTGAAGTGGGCACAATCTGATATGTGCTCTCCATTGAGAGGAAAAATCTATGGCAACAATCAACTAAATTTGAGTTGGTATGCTTGTAAGCTGAAATTATTAAGGTACATGTAATATTATCTGGCTGTAAACCTGCCTTCTCCATCTTTGCCCACACAGCCAAGGCCTCATGACCCTGCCTGTGAAGAACATGACCAGCAATCAAACTATTCCAAGTAACCACATCACGTGTTGGCATAACATTGAAAATATTGATTGCATCTTTCATGTAGCCACACTTACAGTACATGCTAATGATGGCATTTCCCACCAGCATGTCAGACAGAAAACCGGACTTCAGGGTGCAGCAGTGAATTTGTTGCCCAAACACATGAAAACCTAATGTTCCACAGACTCCCAGTACTGCAGTTAAAGCAACTTCATCAACAGCTATGCCTCCTTCTAATTGCTTCTGACTGAATAAAGAAATTGCTTCTTTTGGCTGTCCATTTCGAGCATAGCCACATATCATTGATGTCCATATTTGCCAACTGTCCTGGTTAAACTGCTGCCGGCGGAACATCTTGTCAGCATCAGCCATTCGTCCACATCTTGTACACATATGAAGAAGTGCTGCTTCAACACACTCATTTGACCCAACACCAAACTTCAGAACAAACCCATGAACCTGTTCACTAATCTTCATTTCCATGAGTATCCCACAAGCATTAACAACACTAGTCAAAGTAAAATCAGTTAATTCTGTGCCCTCCTCCACCATTCTGCAAAACAACTCCAAAGCCTCTGATCCATTGCCATTTCGACAGTATCCTGATAAGACACAATCATAAGTAACACAATCCTTTCCTGGCATCATGTCAAAAATCCCCACTGCCAAATCAACAAGTCCAAATTCCATGTATGCTGTAATCATTTCATTCCAGGTAAATGCATCTTTCACAGGCATTCTCTCAAACAAAGCCACCACATCTTCCACACTCCCACACTTTGTATAAAACCCAATAAGAGCATTATTCACACTCAAATTAGTTTCCAACCCAATTCTAAGTGCATGTGCATGAAGTTCTTGGCCTTGTATCAAAGCCAAAGACGCAGTTGAAGCAGCCAGAAGAGTTGAAATAGTAAAATGATCAACTCTAAAACCATCAATTCTCAACATATCACGAAACAATTGAAATGCTCTCCCATACATACACTCCTTCAGCACACCCGAAATCACCGTATTCCATGACGCAATGTCCCTTTGGGGCATTTCATCAAACAATTTTACTACATAGTGGACGCAACCACCTTTGGCATACAAACCCATAAGTGCATTCGTGACGTAAGTGTAGTCCACGTAATCCAGTTTTATCGCTAAAGCATGAACCTGAAAACCTAATTCTAACTTGGAAATTCGAATACAAGCGGTCAACAAAGCAACAAAACTATACTCATTAGGCTCAATACCTGACTCTCTCATTTCAAAGAAAAGCTCTATGGCATCGCATTCTCGATTCGACTTTGCAAACCCAGAAATCATTGCAGTATATGACACAATATTTGGGCATGAAAGAGTTTCTAAAACCTTCTGGGCATGATTGATTTGACCCAGTTTGAGGTAAGCAACAATGAGAGCAGTGGACAATTGGGTATCTTCTTCAAGCTTGAGAATTGAAACGTGAACCGCCTTGGCAAGTTCAATGTCCCTGTAACGAACTGAGAGATGAAGCAAATTGTAATAGTCCTTGCTATCTGGGCTAGAGTGATTTGATACAAGTGGCTTGTTGAGACACTCTGAAGTAAAAAGGGGTTGGAGGGGTGGTGGTTTAGGGTGAGAATGTTGTGGGTTTGGAAGGAATTGGATGGGGGATGTTGTGGAGAAGAGGTGGGTTTTGGGTTTGGCTTTAGGAAGAGAAGCAAAGGTTTTAGTGAGTGAAAGAGAGGACATTGGTGGTGGTCGTGATGGGGTTGTGGCTTTTGCTGGGTATGGTTGGAATTGGTGTGGATACGGAGGAAGACGAGAGAGAAGGGACATAGGGTGGTGTAGGTGGCGGTGGAATGGTGGATAAAGGCAGCCATGGAAGAGGATGGCGCCAACCACATGCGTTGTTTTCGCAAAAGAGCCATTCAATCATTACGAAATTTTTTGTTTTGGGGATTTTTGTCCTTTACATTTTTTATTTTTTATTTTTGTTAGCAAGCAGCTTAGTAATAAATTATTATACCAAATGACATAAATTGATTTTGCATCACAATTTAATTGTTGTTTGATACCTTATGTAAATAACTAGCCAAAATCCTATTATGCACAGGAATTAAAATTGTACTAAATATTAGAAGAGAAAAATAAGGCTAATATAATTCTGCTTTGTTGTCAAAGTAAAAAATTCAATTAGTGAATCCACATGAGAAGTTCAATGGCGTGGGGTTGAACTAGGAATGATCTATAAATTCAAACGTTCTAAATTAAATCTTCGCTGATAACTCTCGAGTTAAATCGATACCTAAAGTTATCATACCATACAAACATCGAGAATTTATCATGAAGGGATGAGTCTAATGTAGTTGTGCATTATATTAGAGAGATTCTTCATTATCAAAAAAATAAAAAATCTTTAAATGATAGACAATGAAAATTGCATCAAAACTTTCTTTTTTTATCAGACAGCCCAAGCTATGTCAAATTCTCAATTGAATCTGACGGAATTTTAGGTGGATCAATAGCACTCAGATTAACATATGTAAAGATGTAGCCGTTATGGAGCTTAAGAGATGCCGAAGAGTGGAGTCGAAGAGTAATGGCTCAAAGGAGGCGAATACATATGTTGACACCAGCATTTAAGACGACTTGACAGCATATTTAAGACGATGTGAATGATTGAGACGAGACTATTAATGAGCCCCTGCATCATCGAAGACCCAAATTGATAGTCTTGAGTACAAGCATTGAAGACTATGGCGACAAGCACAGAACCCAAGGTATTCTTCCCCAAGCGTCGAGTACTCGGAAGTAGGTATCAGACATCGATCAAAGACACTTGAGTGCCCGAGAATAGCCTTAGGTTCTCGACGTGATCCCGAGAACTTGTCCTATTTTTCGATCACTAATGACACAAGAATCTGAGTAGAAAACACTCATCACGCATGGGTAAGAGTGCAAACCATTAAATGTCGAGATGGGACTGATGACACAAGAATCTGAGTAGAAAACACTCATCACGCATGGGTAAGAGTGCAGACCATTAAATGTCGAGATGAGACTCTCTATTCATGCACTCATTGCTAATTTAGGTATAAATATTTCTTAGAAAAATAGACAAATGTACGTAATTTATACTGAGAACTGATACATTATGTTAAAACCTCCAAATTTATACTCACTTAAGCTTCAGAGGGGATAAGCTGGATGTTTACCCGACCCCTTTCCTGACCCTTTCTTGGCTATTTTTAGGTCATTCGCTTTGAAGATTGTTATCTCAAACTGTTGCAGGAAATCGCCCATGTAGAATCTAACAATTTTCAGGTGAAACAAACAATGAATTAATTACTGGACTGTTGAACTTATGGAATATGAGGAACAATCTATAGGTAAAATTTGTGAAGCACATATTCTTCTTGTTCATCATCTAATGATGATGCACAAATTAGTTTTGTACATTATCTGTCAAGTATGAATAATAAATACAGTAATTAAAGTAGAGAGAGAAGACAAGAATTATAGTGGTTCGGTCAACACGACCTACATCCACTTCTGAATGGCTAGGGTCGCCGCATTTTTATTAGCTCAAGAGTGTAAGAGAGCAGAGAGTTACAAGTCCAAAGAGGGAGAGGTGAGAGTTGTGCTCAAAAGAATGTCTTTTGCCCCCCAAATATTGGTGGGGCTTACAATTTATAGTCGTCCTTTAACAGATTAAGGCGACTAAATAGCAACTATTCTAGTGGAGCTGACTACTTCTTCTCAACAGTTGAGGTGCTCTCCATGAGACTCGGTCAAGGAAGGTGAGAGCTGACTCTTTCTAAGGTGGCGAGAGTGAGGCTCCTAGATGCTCTCATGATGACGCAGACAAACTGATGTAGCTCTCTGATGAGCTTGACTAGTCTTAAACCCCATTTGACTTGATGGGTCTTTATAAAATTGAGCTCTTAGTTAAGATTGAACTTTCCATATGGATTGGGTCATTTGGGTCTCGCCATCACAATCAATTTTGAAGTAGTGCAAAAAATTATTTGGAAAGCATTACTGGGTAGTGACGATGTTATTAGGTTGCCTTTCTTTATGTCTGCAACAGATAGAGGGCATGTTTATTGAGGCTTTGCATATGTAATCGTCATTAATATGCTGAAAGCAGTAGAAAATCAAAGACTTCGCACTAAGATCTAGGGACACGGAAATCCCCATGACTGGCATTCAATTATATATGTTGGGCCATCATCCACGGAACTTGGTTTATATAGTTTACACAAGCATCAAATTTTTTGACTTTTTGGTGAATAAATAGCTGAAAAAATTACTCATAACAGAAGAATTTCTTATTCATACAAGGATCAGAGAAATTTCTTCAACAGGGATGAACTCAATCTGACCTTCTTTCATAGCTAACTAGATTACACACGCACACACACACTCCAATATGGAAAACATAACACCCAACTCTCAAACAACAAAAACCTCCCAAAACCCCTATATGGTTGTGACAATTTATAAGCAGATTACAGATGTGGAAAACTTTATTATTGCGTAAACTGTGGTATATAGCTAGGTAGGCATTAGGAGATGAGAGAGAATCCTTGTTCAAGCATATCTTCTGCCAGTAGTTGGTTGGCTTTTGCAGAAGGATGAAATCCATCCCAAAACACATACCCTGTGGCATTTGAGCATGTCCCTATTGATCTTTCATTGCAAAGCATGGATGTTTCTAGTGTACCAGTCCCACAACAGGCCTTCCTTGATTCAAAAAATCCTGCCATTGTCACAGTTTTGCAAAAACAAATTTGAATCAATCTCTTTTATTTTCGGATACTCGAAAAAAAAAACATAAAATCTCACTCCTTCGATTGTGTGTTTGTTTCTGCATCTGCATGCATGGGTAGTGATGGTAGTGCATGGTACTTCAAATGTATGCGGGGAAATTAGAAAGGTCTGGTGACAACTGACCTGGTTCGGGCCTGCCCTACTTGGTCGGCCCATAAGGTAATCGTACAACTCAGAATAATTGGGCCGTTGAATCAACAGGTCCGGTCTAGTTAAAATAGCCTGAAAACATGATTTGACCATTTGATCAGCTCTAACGTGTCGCTAACAGGCTACTCATCAAGTCGGCCTTCATGGGCCTAACGTTTGTAGTTCTTCACCTTTTTACAACAAGTTCGACTCGACCTATTGTGCCTCATGGGCTAGGCCATAATGTTATCCAATGGACCACATTTGTGGGCCTTAATCAGACCAAGTAAATCAGGCAGACCTACCGAGTTGGACTATTGGGCTACGCACGAACCACCACAGGTAGAACTATCTGGCCCATAACCGTTGGTTGGCCGAATGCTAAACGGGACAGCCTGCATTCGACGGGTCATTTGCCTACCCTTACTCATAGTCATTGGATCTCTGGAGGGTTTATAGGAGTAAATATTCAGTATAAAGGGATATCACCGTTTACGGCATTGGTATGTAGCATGGACTAGCTAGTCAGTGCTTAAAAATAGGAGACATGGACATGGCATGCATTACCATTATCAGAAGGCTTTGTGACCATATCGAAGAGGGGTTGGTAGATGTCAAAGACCACAAGTTTAAGACCAGGATGCTTGTTCTGCAGATCTTGGGATGTCATGTTTAGCTTCTTGTTGAACGAAACGGCATCGCCGTTGAGCCTTCTGACACACTGGTTGCTTCCGGCACCGAACAAAGTGATTGCCGCAGGCAAACATCCAGTTGGTGGTAGGGTTGTAACTCCGATCTTCCTCACTCCCAGCCCATACAGATTCTGTCGCATATGTAGAAGTTGTGAAAGTGCATGAAATAAACCAGCAAAAAAAAATCTGGCATACTACTGTAATTGTCTTTTTAAGTCTCACTTTAATTCTCATTCTTTCAATTGTGTCATTAAGTATTTAATTTATATATTATATTATTTTGGTTCAATCAAAAATTGCAATTTAAATCTACTAAGGAGATGGTAACCAGCATCTCATGTGACCCAATTGAGGGTTTTCTGTGAAACTTGATTAAGACACTAAAGTGACGCAAATTATAGACTTTAGAGATGAATGTAATCCCTCAAAATGTGATTATGCCCCACGAGAACACTTTTGCTAATCAATTTAAACCGTCGTTTTCAATTATACCATACAAATTGAAAACTTAACAAACTTAAATTAAAAGAATGAGGACTAAATTAAACTAACAAAGACTGTATTTAACCCTATATAAATGTAATAGTTGTATCATATATGGGAATGTACAGACACTAGTGAAGTAAGTAGAGTAAGAAGGAATATGAAGTGTTAGACCTGAATAAAAGTAGAGTAGGACTGCATGAGAGTGTCTGAGAAGCGATCAGGTGTGGTAGCTCTGTTGAGAATTGGATTGATGTAATAATTCTGAATGAAATCACTGCTTCCTGCACTCAAGAGGTGGATTCCACCTGAGAATATGGCATTTGCTCTGGCTTTACCCACCATCCCCAGCACTTTGTTTTGCCACTCCTTGTAATATGCTAGCTGCTGGGTCAGTGTAATGGTGCGCTACAAACACAACACAACATTGAAACTTTATTATTATTAATCTCTTAACACAAATGTTTTTATATGTCGTCTTTATATCTGAGAGAGAGAGAGAGAGAGAGAGATTTACATATAGCTGAGCAGTCCTATCATAATAACCAGAAGCAGCTGAGGCAAAGTTGGCACCAGCCAAGAGGTTATTCCCCTTGGCATCTTGGCTAAGGTATGCTGGCGGGTACGAAGTGAACCCAAGGTACTCAGCTGCCAAAAGGAAATAAAACAACACATGCATATATATTGCGTAGTGTTAGGGAAGAGAGAGAGAGATAGAAAAAGAAGAAGAGAGATGTTGAACATTACCAGTGAAGTCTATGGCTAGCTTGCCATTACAGAACCTCCCTGTAGGTTTGTGGGTGACAAAGTCTCTTCCATAAGGTGGGAAATTTGACTTGATAAGGGTTCGAAGATTGTTGTTGTTTCCTACATCAACTACAGAGTCCCCGAAAATGCACAATGCAGGAACAAGAGGATCCCCATGACCCACAGAGAAAATCACAGAAACAACTAGAAAGAAACATAAAACATATCCTGAGAGTCCCATTTTCTTTTCCTTTTCTCCAGCACAGAGAGAGAGAGAGGGAGGGGGGGTCAGTGACTGAATGAAGGTAATTTGGGTCAGGTGGGAGAATTTAAGGAGAGAAGTCATCCAAATAATGTTGAAAGACACACAACTGTATGGGAGTGTTGGGTTGCAATAAAGTTGCACATTTCCAGGAGAGGAGGCAAGTTTAGCACCCCTTAAAGGCAATGATTTTCATCAGTATTCGGCTAATATAAAGTGTTAGGCTTAAAGGGTTGTTTCCTATTTGTCTTTTTTTCTGAGTTTGTTTTGAGGAGGTGACAAACAAATTAGTTAAAGGTAGAGCTCAAAGTAAAATCTGCCGGCAAGCTTTCTTTTTCCAAGCAAATCCAAAACCACAACAACAAAGACATGTTTGTATATAAATCCAGATACATCAGCCAGTGATAAATTAGTTTAAAGACCACAACGTCAGCACAGTGCATTAGGTTTTCGTCCGCTGTGGACAGTCTCATTTTGTTTGCCAAACGATTGTTTTCTTACTATTGTCACGGTCATAATCCAATAATAAAGCCTACAAATGTACAAAATAAATCTCACTTCTTTACATGAGGCAATTATTTTCTCCCCCAAGATAATAACTAAATCACGTGGGTTCAGATACCTACGTGTAGGCTTATTATTAAATAGTGACATGCATAGCAATTGTGACTGTTGGGTCATCTCGAATCTTGACTCATATTTAAGTTAATGTTTGAATAAAAAGTTTGATTTGATACAAGATACTCCAATGAACAAACTCAAATTTAAAGTTAGATAAATTTTAGTTTAAAAGAATGTGAAATATGACTATCAGATCTTTTGAAAGTGGAAATCTGACCATTGAAAAATTGAATAAATATTTGACTCCCCTTGATTTGGATAAAAATTTGAATTTATTTTCATTTGATATGGGTTTAAGTAAGAGACTAAAAGTTTTTTTTAATCTGTTTTTGATCAAATTTAAATTTGAATAAAAGTTCAAATAAGAATTAGAGATGCCCTTAGGTAAAATATTTTCTTCACCTTCTTGACGAGAAAATATTCATTGCAATGGTAACACTATGTCATCACGGCTATATGGTGTCACCATCCAATTAGAAGACAACAAATAGGTAAAGTAAATTGCACTAATCTTATGTGTTACTACTAATAGTTATGAAAATAGTAGGGTTCACTTTACTTATTTCTAATCTTTTAATTTGATGGTGACACCACATGACAGTGATGACGTGGTATCACCGTTAGATTGAATATTTACTCCTCATTGACACTCTAAATCCGAGAATACTCATTAAATGCCAATGTCTATCCCATGTAGTGGCAATAATCAACAACTATCACTATGAAGCTGTTGTCTTCTAAATGAAATCTTCAGAATTCTGTTATCAGAGAGTGTCTTATATTGAACTGCAAACTTGAGGCACTGCTGGTGCTGAGAATGGAGTTAATTGACCTCTTCATGACTTGAGTTGTGTGCCCTTTTCAGCAAATGCCCCATTAATTGGTCCACGACAAAGAAAGTAAGCTAACAACAGTCTGTTGCCATTAATTCTTCTCGAAATGGCTTAGGTAGAAACCCTAGATTCCACACTGTTCCATCAGCTTCTGTTGGATTTACTGACGCCCGAGAACAATTTTAAACACAATGCGTTAACATGATTCAAGCAAACACAAAATTATCAAATTAAAATTGACTATAACTAAGCATAGCTAATTGAACATGTCGACTTCATCTTGTCGTAATCGCGTCCTCAACATAACAAACCAATTTAATTTAAACTAGGAAATCTGTTAGCATGAACAAACATTTAAACTGATACAAGCATCTCTCTTCTGGTCCACTAGACCAACTTTGTTTAATAAACTTCGACCCAAAACAGCAATCAAGCTGACAAACCTAAGAATACTTACATTAAGATTGCAGGACATTGGTTAGCAAATTAGGTTCCAAATGCATATTAACACACTAAACATGACTCAAATTTAAGTCTAAATTTAAGTAAAAAACTTGATTTGATACAAAATTAGGCCTGACAATCGTGTTGAGTGGAACAGTTTCGTGTTGGGTGGAACGGGTTTGTATCAAAAAATCCTTCATCCATACCTCATTCGTTTATATAGACGATTTTAATTATTACACTCATGCATGAATCATTTATTAGATGGGTTACCCGATACAATCCGTGTGTCACCCGCTAAATAATATGTTAGAATATTTCGAGTACACAAGAAAAATTATCAACTTGTTACACATTACAAATGTTTGACTTGTTTACTATAACAATAAATTATGACTGAGCAAAAAACTAAAAACAAAAAATAAACATTAAATGACTACTAAATTTGAATGAGCCTAAGAGATTGGAGATATGAGATAAAGCGAAGGCTGAAAGAACTAATTTTTTTCTAAAAAAAGTTATAGTACAGCTGTTAACAGATTAAAAGAGTTGAAACGAGTTTATGGATTCAATAATGCTATGGTGACCAAATTTGGAGCCCAAATGATATGGCAGCTGATTTGGCCTTCTTTTTTTTGTGTCATATTATTTGGGCCCCAATGAAGACTCCAAATGCCATGTCATTTGGGCTCTAAATTTTGTCCCAAAATTTGGTCAGTATAGCATTACTCTTATGGATTAAACACGAAACCAGTTCATTTATTTCACGGGTCTGCCTAATTAATCCATTAACCGCCCGAACCCGTTAAGACTACACTCAAATCCGCTAGATTCGTGTCGATTTTATGAGTCGTGTCTAAAATTGTCAGACCTATACAATACGCTCCAATAGGCACTCAAAATTTAAAAAATGAGAAACTCAAATTTAAATAAGGACAAACTTAAATTTAAAAGAGAATAAAGATGACCATTGAATTTTTAAAAGAAGGTAAAATCTCACCATCAAATATTTAAATAAGAATTTGAATCTCCTTTAATTTAAGTAAAAAAATAAGTTTCCCTTAATTTGGTATAAATTTAAGTCAAAGGTCGGAACAAATTTTTTAAGTTTTTTTACTCAAATTTAAATTTGATTCAAAATTTGAGTCAAGGTTTGAGATGCTCTAAGATGCAAATCTGTCAAGAAGCAAGCCCCGAATGTGCTGATTAAATGGAAAATGTGCATATACCAGAATATGATGATGCCAGCCAACTCAAAACATGCAAATGCATTCGAAAATCACGGATTCTGAATTGTACTACACTGCATTTTCGGGAAGAAATGCCTCAAGGGTACAACAATAAGGGAAGAGCAATCTTCAAGAAGGATTAAGAAGCATGCAAATTTAAAATCACAAGGCTCGCACTGGAAACAGGGAAAACTAATCAGTATAAGCAGGTTCTCACATGAGGCAAGGCAACATCATTCCGCACAGTTCAATTCAAAACCCCACATCCAAATAATTGCAAACTTAACGATCAGATTTATTGGATGACAAGCACAGCAACATTTATCAGACAAAACTAGAAAGCAATAACGAAAGAAAGAAAGCACTATAATCAACAGCGCACGAATCGTTCAATCATTGGAATGGTTATTATCATCAAACAATGGGGCAGTTAGAGCTAACTGATTCAGAACATGGAGGACAAATAAATGGCTATAGTTTGCATTTGTAAACTGTCACGGTAACACTGCAGGACAACAAATACAATAATCTTTAGCAGAAATCCTCGTTTATATGGAAGTACAAGCCCAATGTTGACTTAAGGATAGACTCAACATTACATGGAGGATCTAGTGGCTAGCCATAATCAGATGGCACATTCCTAGAAACCCAATAAGTACCAAAAACCCATACCTCCTTCTCTTTGCCAGATGTAAGATTCCTAGAGCTCCACATCTTTCTCTCGGCAATTCACCTCGTGAAGCAAATCATCCACCCTGAGAGAAGCCATTGCAGTATTGCACTCAATATAACAAAGACAGCTCTGCTCAAAGCATCAAAAGCTGGAATGCCTCATTAGTGGTCTCCACCGCATACTCGTACCCAAGACTGTGGGCACGATTCTGAAACTCATCCATCTCAGTCGAAGCGACTTGGATACCAACTAATACATTAGCACCAGCTTCACCCTTCACAATAGGGGTAAAAAGAAATGAATTAATACTACACGCAATCACAGAAAAAGAGGAATTTCCATGCACGTGAATAAAAATCAGCAAATTTAAAACCTCAAAAAAGAAAGAAAAACTAAGGTCGCTACCTGTCCGCGGTAATGGAACAAAGTAATATTCCAACGTGGACTGAAAGCATCCAAGAATTTCATCAATGCTCCTGGCCTCTCTGGGAAAATGAACCGACAAAGAACCTCATTTTGAACTTTTGATCGACCACCCATCTGAAAGATTTAAAATATAGTAGACTTAGGCATAATACACAACAACATCTACACTAGACAACAACACTATTGACATGCTTATGGGTAAAAACATTAAAATATCATTTTTCCTATTGGTTAATCGTGACCACAGTTTATTATGAACACTATAGACTGCTTAAAAAGGCTTGGTAGGTCATGTATATTAGTACTACTGTCCTTGTCTGATATGAGTCTCTAATTGCATAAATCTAATACAACGTATGCCATTTCTTTGGTACATAACCATAAAATTTACAGATGGTTAATTTGTACAGGGCTGGTCTAAATTACAGGTTCTCCTAAGAAGCCATAATAACAAATTGTCGCACCCTAACTAACTTGGGTGCATAATAACGGTCTTGATGACACTTTGCACCAAGGCACATCATGAGAAGGAATCAAGGTGATGCGGATAAGAGTTCGACAGGTTGGTGCGGACCGTGGCAGCATGAGACCACCCGGCTGAGCATGACAATATGTGGTGGGCTCAATTGGCAATGTGGATGCATGGCTTCGAATTGCATGACATGGGCTGGACCCAGCATGCACAATAGTTCGTGAGGCAAGGATGGCTGTTGAATGTGGGCACATGACTGCTCAATGCATGTGGCCAGGAGGATGTGGGTAGTTGCTGAGGCATGACTCAGTCAAGGCATTTGCTGAACATAACCTAATCTGAAAGAGGCAGTTCTGGGCGTTCTTAGTCATATTCTAGTTCAGGTGCATGCTAATAAGGGGCAGTTCCACATCAGTTACTAAATGGGTGGAACTGTCTGTCAGGTGTCGTACAAAAAAGCAGTCTTGTTGACTAAGTCTGCTAGGGAATAGGCAGATTGTGTGTAATAGCCCCTTGGTAGATGGGGGTGTCATCTGCCATGCTCCTTGTATAAATAGGGGTGCTTGGGCATTCTGGTGAGACAGAGAGTGTTCTTGCTTTGAGTTCCTTGTAAAATTGTAGAGAGCTTCAATATATAAGGTTTGGGAGTGTTGTTACAGTAAATTCGTGTGTGCCTTTGTGTGAGTTTGTGTCCCTGTCCTTGAGATAGTTGCAGTGGCAACGCCTTCACAGGCAGCCTCGAAAGAAAAATGAGTTGCTACTCCGTTACACAAACCAATGTGTATATATTGATAAGAACAGTAACAAGTAAGTATAACCCATAAAAATTTAAATTTCCCACTCCCGCTCCATCACCCATGGCTACTACACAATGACTAGACAATTAGATGCACATAAGTGCTAATGACATCTATTTCACCCAAATTAAACTGAATGATTCTACACCATTCTTGGATTCCAAAATTAAGGTCTCATTTCTAATGCCTTCTCCATCTTCACAGTCGCCAAAAAATTGGATGCCCTAATTCTTTGAAAGTATGTAGTTTCTTTGCAGTTGAATCCCACATACATATTGAGTACCACTAGAGAGAAGACATAATACAGATAAAGACATTAATATATTGTAAATGTGGGAGCTTTTCATTTTCACCGCCCTCACCAATACCCTTCATCAAAAGAAGTGAAAATGAGAAGCACTGTCTATTTGTGAAATGAAAGTGAAAAATAAAACAGGAATTATTTCAAGATGAGAAAACAAGAAGCAAGATCAAAATGGGAGAAGAGATCAGTATCAAGTGACAATAGAGCCTATATTGGGTTTTCGGATCCACAACATGTTCTCCATCAACCTCAACAAAGGATAAATAACAGTCCCAAGCAAAGTGTATTCCTTCCTAGCATTTCCCTGATGAATAGTACATACACTAACTAATGAGCTTATGCACGTCTAAGTAGGATCAGTCAAGCCAATGAATTATAAGTTATTCCGCAAGTGCAAACAAATGAAATTCAGTTAGAAGGTTACCAAGTGCCTTAGATGATCCTTAACCAAGTCATCGTTCGTCATATTGATGGTTTTAAGTTGAGAAGATTCCATCCTCTCCACCATTGCTTCAAGTTCTAGAGGTGTATGGAGGCCGACACTGCACAACACCAGGAAGAAATAGACACGTGGAAATGTCACACTTGCTCTTCCCACTAATATATTGGAATCCTCAAATACCCTTTCTTTCACAACCAACACCAAGTTGCAGCCACACATAAATAAACTAATAAATATATATATACAAAAAATGAGAGATAATAGGATATGCATATAGAATAGATCATTTTTCATAGAAATAGAAGTAAAGATCCAACATTTTTCTGTGCAAAAAAAAACCGAGAATCTCTAACCTGTACAATACAAGAGCAGGTTTTTTATCAGAATGATATCTATACTTGAATTCAGTGATATTCATCCGTCCCACCTGCCAAACCAAATATTTTATAAGTTCGCATCATGCATGGAACAAAAAAAAAGTCAATAATTGATTTTAATACCACACCTGTTCACAAAATTGTTTAAAACTGCCAGGCTCTTCTGGCATGGAAGTTGCAAGTACAGCCTCCCGTTGCCGACCAACATCTGCAAGTTCAGTTACCAATCTCAGTCTATCAAAGTTCATGTTTGCCCCACTGGTTATTGCAATGACATTCACATCCTTGAGGCCGTAATACTTGCAGTATGCTTCAGCTCCAGCAAGGGCAAGAGCACCTGCAGGTTCTAGAATGCTCCTTTTCTCCTCAAACATGTCCTGTAACATGAGCACATAGAATACAAACCCTAAGAACCTAAATTGTCAAAGGCCAAGCAGCAGTGTTACTGTATTAGCAATCCATTGCTCAATGACAGTGAAGCACTTAACAGCAGCAATATAATTACTCCATACTTGTGACAGGTCAGGACAGCATATTAGGAGAGTAAATTTGTCACTAAACATTTTCAACTACCACAGACAATAGTGTAACTTGCAGTACACTTGGTCAGTGACATTGCCTGTCAAGGTTTTGAAAAAAAAAACAAATTCTATGCGATCCATGCGTGTTCCTGCACTTTTGAAGTTGAAACAACCATCTATGCCCCTAATTTTTTTCATGGACTAACAGAGGGGACCTCTGGAAAAGTCTGTTCTTAGAGGTAAAGTTAATACCTGCAATAATTTGATCATCGAGATAGAAATTAAGATACTAATAAAAGACAAATGCTGTTGGGATCTAATGATGTGTCAGTTGACATAGTCCAAAGTACTATAGTAACTGTAACTACAGAAATTTTGATATTGGGACCATATCGGCTAACGCGTTAGTAGGACATGTATTAAGACAGATAATTAGGTCTCAATAGTATTATTACTAAGAAGGTAATACAACTACAAATGATAAAACAATTGAAAGTAAGAGACATTTAATATGTGGGATGAACAAAGAACAGCTTGTTCACAGTTATCTCAATGTGTAATTCAGTACACTGTCCTTTTTTTCAGCCACTATGTTCCTGCAGATTACAATGCAATACAATACATTCTCAGCGATGAACATCTTCAGCTAATGAATATCTACACCACCAAATAATGTTCACAGACAGAAAAATACGATTGTTTCGCTCGTTGCAAGGAGATCGCTGGTGCCTGAGTAGAAGTAGACATAACAAAAGAAAAAAATGAATAACAGGTGCCTGAGTAGAAATCATAGGGAAAAGCAATAACTAGAGGATCTGTGCCAGACCCAGACATCCCTACAATAACCTGTAAGGCTGTAACTAACTATAAGAAAACAGTTTCAACACCGAAACCCAAGACAATCTAGCAAAGGTAGTTTGACACCCTTATTCATCACAAATCGTACCGTTTACCCATGACACAAATCTAATGGAAACAAAGTTTCAATTTATGACATTCAGTACACAGATCTGAAAGTCGCCTCTTATTGGTCCGCACAAGCTGATAGTCCAACAAAAAGACAGTAACAACAATGACTTGCAGACCAGGTGTCATAACAAAAAAATAAAGATCCACAAGAAAAGAGGTTCACCTTGATGGAAGCGCAGATAGCATCACGACTTACAAGAACTACCCCGTCTACCAATTCTTTGCATAAACGGAACGTCTCTTCGCCTACTACTTTAACAGCTACACCATCTGCAAAACCTCCCACCTGATCCAGCATAACTCTTTCATTATTATGTAATGACAAAGCCATTGCATTTGCATCAGAAGGCTCCACTCCAATAATTTTGACCTGTGTAGGAGATATAAAGTAGCACTCTTCATGAATACATCAATTAACGGAAAAGGTTATAGGATAATTAAAAGAATGAGAAACTAGAGTTTGAAACTGCACTTGTAATTTATTCGACTCGACCAACTCATGTCACTAAACTGAAATTATTTATCATGGCAGATACTCAATCTACTATCATCCAATCTTTCAAATGGACTAGCTCCAAATTCCATCACATAAAAAAAAACATTAGCCTAGTTCTCTCTCTTGTTTGTCTTGGCATTTGTCTTGGCTAATTTTTTAACTTCATCAATAACATGTTTGTTTAGCTTTCTAATACTCTTATGGAATAGTTTGATAAAAAATACATTTGTAAACATCATAATCAAAATGAAGGAACAAGTGGCCCATATTTTCTGCTACCCTACTGATTACTAGTTAAGAAGTTGCCCACCTGTTCAACACAACTTAACAAAGCCTAGACCTTAAACTCTGAGCAAGTTAACAGTCGAGCTAAGTATTTTTATTTCTCAAACAGACGGTTGCAAGATGGAACTAGGACATTAATAGGGTTAGAACATAGAGTCACAACTTATAAACATGAATTAACACTGTCAAAAAGAAGAAGCAGAGAGAGGAATGAGAAGATAGGCAGATTCTAATTGGAAACTGGAGTTATTTGTCTCACTGGTTCTACATAAATCTGTCAAACGAGAGAAACAAAGATAGAAAGAGGGAACACACGAAATGATAAGTGGCCCATGGAAAAATAAATTACATAATTAAAATCCAAAAACATTTAAAATATACAATTTAAATTTCGAATACCATCCATTTGTTTCAGTGAAACATTTTCCTGGAAGAAATTTTCACCTTCCAGGTCTTTGTCTGCACATAACATATCTTGGTCATATTTTTTAGAAAGTACACATAGCTTACATTTTCCACAAACAGTTCTACCAGCAGACAATTGGCTTACAGAGATGTTTTTCATTTTCCACAAACCATTCTACCAGCAGATGATTGCTGTTCAAGTGCTTGCGGTCTAAGTACCCAGAAAAATAAATATAAAATTGCATTTGTACATGCCAAGCACATAAATATAACAACTCAACTCAACTCAACGAAACCTTGTCCCAACATTTTTGGGGTCAACTATGACGTATATATAACAATGTAAAAATATATATTCACCTATTTATGAACCTATATGATGATCCATATGTATGGCTGTATAAAGTACCTATATTCGCACCCATATGCAGTGTTATACAAGTTCCTCTACTTTCTCATACTGATCAACAATTTTCATAATTTCAACAGAACACTTAAAAAAGTCTTGCCAAGAAAAAAAACAGAACAGTTACAAAATAAATGTGTTTAGAAAATTGAAAGTTTTGCACAAACTAATATGTCTAATCAAAAAATCAAAAAAAAAAAAAACGGAGCCAACAAGAAAATAATTTCATTTGCAACAGAAAAATCAACCAACCTCTGGGGAAACCCTCTTTACATAGGCAGCAATGCCAGCTATTAGACCACCACCACCAATGGGCACAAATATAGCATCCACTGGGCCATTCATTTGACGCACAATCTCCATTCCAACCGTTCCCTGACCTGCAATGATATCAGGGTGATCAAAAGGAGGTATGAAAGTGCGACCTTCCTTTTCAGCTCGTTCTTTGGCGTATGCTTGTGCTTCATCATAAGAGTCCCCCACGAGGACAACCGTTGCACCTAATGTCTTAACTGCCTTCCACTAAAGAAAACGATGACATCAAATAAGAAAATAGGTTCAAAACTTTGAAAATTAAATAAACAAAAGCAACATAAAAATTCTAACCTTGATCTCTGGCGTAGTAGAAGGCATAGCAATGACAGCATCACACCCCAGTTTCTGGGCAGACAATGCAACACCTTGGGCATGATTTCCTGCAGATGAGCAGATGACTCCTCTTTCCAGCTGCTCCTTTGGAAGTTTAGCCATCATATTATAAGCTCCTCGAAGCTTGAATGAGAAAACCTGCTTAGATGAGACTAACAAAGTCAATCAAACACTCTATTTCGATATAGAAGAACAAATTCTCCCACAACCACAAGATACATCAGGGAAAATTTGGAAAGTGCTTGAATTATGAGGATACGATATTTGTGACAACTGCAGACGAATTCAGTTATAGATAGTGTGTGTGAAAGAGGACATAAAATCTTCACGTCACCAAATAAATGTTACTACATGTACTACAAAGGGAAAAAAATGTTGCTTCTATTATTCAGCCCAATTCAAACAACAGTCACCCCAACTTGAATTGGGCCAAAAATAATTAATCTAATTTAGGTGAACTTTGGAAAAACTTGTATCAAAGCTTCAATCTTTCTGTTAACGTGGCTAACACTTTGACGAATGAGTTCGAATTTGGAAATTCAGCACTGATATTACAGAATATGCACCACCCAAAAGCTTTTCATTATTTTCCAAAATAGCAAAACTTCATTTCAGGTCCTCCCAAATCCCAAACACTAACCGCAATTCTTTTGAACCTTTCCTCAACCAGAAACCCAGAAACCTCAACGCTACACTCAATCCAAAACCCAAATTGGAACCACATTGCAAGCACCAACCATTTCACAAACAGCACCCGAAAATTACAACCCAAGCTTAATAATTTGCACAAAATTCTCAAGTTTCATATACCTTAACAAATAATCAAGGATGTTCACATAGTTCACAAAGTACAAATAAATAACTTATATGGGTGAACCCAAAGCACTTATATATGCTTCAGAAGGGTGGAGGTCCTGAGTACAAGAATCTCCCATCACGAATCATCCAGGAATATTCTCAAAGAGACGGGGACTACACATTTGCAAGGAAAGATTAGGCTTACTGAAAATGATTAGGCGTAAGTATTGAGAAGTACTCTGTGAATTATGAAAACCTCTTTGTCAGCAAAAAAAAAATTCCAAAAAAAAATAGTTGCATGTGTATATGACGTATGTGCTTGTGTGAGTGTAAAAGAGGCTTACAGACAGGAGATCTTCTCTCTTAAGCCAGACATTGACCCCAAGCCTCTTCGAGAGCTTCGGCGCGAGCTCCAATGGCGTGTCTCTTGGAACAACATCGTAAACCTTGGATGCCAATATGTTGGTCAAGTACTCCATCGCACTCAATTCACCATCCGTAACCGTATGATCCGGCACACCGACCAGCTCTCCAGATGGACATTGTAAAGAAGTCGGTGAAACTGAGAGCAATTGAGGAGATTGACGTCGTGGTGGTGTAGGACCTGCCAACGGGTCTTTAAGCGAAGTATTGGTGGAGGAGTGCAAGGGAGATATCTCTGCCATTGATTTGGACAGTGTGGCGGAGACAAACAGTCTCGATTTGTTGCTGGCGGTGGTGGTGACGGCTTTGACGTTGTCATTGGTGGTGAATTTCGGGCGGAGGAGAGGTGAATGTGAAGAAGCAAAACGTAACGCTTCCATTGGAGAAACAGATATATGTGTGTGTGTGTGTGCGTGTATGTATAGGTTTAGAGAGAGAATGTGGAAATGGGGATGGGCGGTCGCTGCAATGGGGTCGCAGCGAGAGAGGGTGGCGGAGGGAGGCTGGGGAGGCAGGAAGGGAAGGAAGCGGTAACGGGACTCTGAAATTTATGAGAACGGTATAAAAGGGTTTTAGATGAAGGTGATAAGGTTACACGCCAATAATATAACAGCCCATGAGGTAATGAAACGTGTCCAAGTTATCAAATAGGAAGAGTCCTCGTCGGGTGTGGATCATGCAGCATTGTCACAGTTCAGTGTTGTTCGAAAAATAAGCCGCCAACTTGGAAAGCCGTTTAATATGCTTTTATTTTCTCTATGAATTTGTCAGATTCAGGAATTTTGGTTTTTATGTACAACTTTTACTTGAACAAGAGCATCCCAAAGCAACAACAACCAAAAAAATAAAAAATAAAATTAATTACACTCAGGCTATTTGACATTTAACTAAATGATATAGAGATTCTCTTACGTTTTTAAAAGGGAAAACTTCATTCACACCGCCTGTAGTTAACCATATCTTCAGAGACACCCCCTGTAAATTCTAAAACTTCATTGCCACCCCTTCTTGTTTGTATTATCTCTTCACTTACACCCCCTCAACTTAACAGTCCGTTTCTATGTACAAAAAGTGGATGACATGACTGAATTTTTTTATAAAATTCCAAAATTACCCTTTAATGTATAAATAGAATATGCCACCATTTACACAACTTATTTATAGCATTGGAAGGCCTCTCCTTCAAAGCCCTACAACCTACTCTCTCTTCACAGTTGCTGTTTTTTTTTTTTTGGATCAGAACAGTTGTTGTTTCAAAGTCATCATACATTGTATTAATGGTTCTTGATGCTTCAAAAAGTAAAGGACATCGGCAAATTTTGACAAAGGAGCTGGAAGCTATTGGCTTACGGTTAAACAAGAGACCACCACAAATATACTTCAACAAGAAAAAAACTGGGAGTATTTCTTTCAACAGCACCATGCCGTTACCTTATGTGGATGAGAAACTTTGCTATCAGATTCTACATGAATACAAAATTCACAATGCAGAGGTGTTATTTCGTGAGGATGCTATAGTGGATGACCTGATAGATCTTATTGAAGGAAACCATAAATACATGAACATCAAAATGTACATCAACTTGAAGTCATTCATAATATATTGACCATCAAAATGTAATTAGCATTGTGTCACTTTACACCTGAGCTTTACAAAATGATATACCTGAGATCATAGTCAAACTA
>CM042196.1:10300522-10315042 GCA_023539305.1 Ilex asprella
TGAAGATATAGTAAACTAGAGGGGGTGTGACTGAAGTTTTCCCTAATTTTTTATATTTTTAACTATTTCTTTTAAATAATATTTTTTATTTTTTTATATAATTTTTCTTTGAGAGCGGTGAGAAGGAGAGGAAGAGAATGAAGGAAAAGAAAAAGAGAGAGAAAATATTATAAAGGATTTATAAAATGTCAATATAATAAAATGATATTTTAGATTTTATGTTAGAATAAAATAGATGTATTGTGAAATTTTTGTGTACGATAGCTATTTTCTTGGATATGCTCTAAGATGTGAGATTTTTTCCCCACTAATTTAAGAAGAGAATGAAGTTCGGACATAACCTTAAGATTCAATAACAAGAGACGATACTTATTAAACTAATCATTGACGTCGGGTAATACTTGATAGACAAATTTACGTAATAAAATAATTAAATTTTTATATTTTAGCTTCTATCATGGTATCAATTTAAAAATTAAATCTTGTAACAAGAACCACGACCCATTATTAGCAAAGCCATTGAAATGGCTGATTTAGTACTCTTTTTTTTCCAATTGAGGGAATAAATAATAAAATTTGTATTATTTTTTTTAAAAAAAAAAATTGAAGGGCCTTATTTAATTTTTTCGATTAGAGCCCCAGTGGCAGCTTGATGAAGTGAATCTTTTATATTAAAATTTTCTTGTTTACTTACTAGTCTTTGAAAGTACCCTTGACTAGGGAGGTAGTCAATAATCACACCCAATTCTACGGAGGACTTGTACGGTAGAAGTAGAACAGTTGTTGTCGGTGCAACTTAGAAGGACCTTTTTAGGTGGTATTAAATTAAAATTTATTTAATTTATATTTAATATATTTATAGTGGTAAATAGTCAGGATTTTTTTTTTATGAAAAATATTATTTAAACATAAAAAATTGACATAATTTATTGACCTAATGACGTGGGTTCATTAGAACTATTGAATTAACACCAAATTCTAATGTTTAATAGAGCCCACAGTCAATCTAAAGATCATAATAAATTAAATCCCAAAAACATTACTCTTGTTTTATTAAGTCTACATCAACCCACTAATTTAATGAGTCTAATAAATTTATCCATATATTACTAATTTTTATTTTTATTTTGGATACAATTTAAACTCTCGAATTCGGTATTATATGTCGTCCACTTTGCGAATCATGTCAGAATTGCTAGTCTTTTGTTGAAAGAGTTGGTAATTTTCGTTATTTTCTTATTCTATCTCAATGCCATGTGTAGGGGTGTTCACTCTATTCTGCCGGTAAAAAATATGGTCTTTTTTCTTCTTATCTCATACTTTGCAGAAAAACTTTTTCTTGATATATCCTACTCGATCAAGTGTGATATTCTTATGACTTCTTGCTAAATTAATTGAATAGAAAATCGGTTGAACACTTTTATAGTTATTAATTTTTGAATTATTTTAACAATTTAATTAAATAACATGTACTAATTTAATAACACAATAAACTAATAACACAAAAATGGCTTTGCATACCACCTATCAAGTAACGGTATTAAATGCAGTAATTAATAAATAGAGAGAGAATGCGAGGATTATAGTGGTTCGGTCAACACGACTTACGTCCATTTCTGAATGGCTTGGGTTGCTGGACACTTTATTATATCAAGTGTGTAGGGAGTAGAGAGTACAAGCTTAGAGGGAGAGGAGTGAGTTGTGCTCAAGTAAAAGTATATTACCCCCAAGTGTTAGTGGAACTTACAATTTATAGACGTCTCTTAACAGGTTGAGCGCGACTTTACAACAACTAAACAACTATTTTGGTAGAGCTCATGACTTTCTCTCAACGGGTGAGATGGTTGAAGTGTTTTCCATGAGACTCGGTCCAAGAGGAGGTAAAGATGGACTGTTTCCTCGGCGGTGCAGATAAGGTTCCCGTGCTCTCTCTTGATGATGCAATCAAGCTGATGAGTTTGACTGGACTTAGACTATATTGGGCTTGGTGGGTCTTTGTAAAGCTGAGCTCTTTAATTGAGGTTAGGCTTCCCACATAAATTGAACTATTTGGACTTGACCGATTAATAATTATGAAGAAAATATAAACAATTTAAGTATGATAAATATTATATAATATCTAATATAGCTACATAATTAATTTTTTTTTTATGTATTTTATCAAATATTTCAAGTAAAAAATTTCACGTGTATTGCATGTCGTGCATTGCTAGTAAGTAAGAAAAGAAAAAAAAAACTATCAAAACCCAAAAGAAATAACAAGAAAAAAAATCAAGTAAAAAAGAAACAAAGAAAGTAAAAAAAGAAATTTGTTGCCGAAAAAATAATTGAAATAGTCTTTCCTGTTACTTTTTAACAAACTTTTTAAATGCATATATATATATACACACATGTATAAACCCTAAATCAAAAGTTATTAAACTCGACAGAGATACCAAACACAACAAAAATAATAAAAATTCACACAACACACATGAAATCAAATATAAAATTAAATCAAGAAATAATACTAACTTGCTTTTCATTAGAAAATTTCATATGAAAAAAGTACATTGTGAGTGTATGAGATGGGATAATGAATAAAACCCTAATTGTGAAAAGATATAAGATGAACTTACTTATTAAAGGGATGTATGTAGTATGTGATGTGCTTGGTTATGAATAAGGTGGGTATAGAAGGAGTGAACTTAGTATTTTGATAATAAGAAATTAAATATAGTGAGAATAAATATTTGTAGGGTGAGAATAAATCTACCCATTCAAAATAATTAGTTAGTTAGTTGTGGTGTACGAGTATTAATATGAGCATAGGATGTGACTCGTGTAAATTTTTCGAAGTTTTAAAACATAAAAATAATTTTCAAGTCTTTTCTCTCCTAAGTTAATTATTGCATGTATATGTATCAATAGATATAAGTGGCATGGTTGAAATTGATCAATGTGAAATGTGCTACATCAAATCCCAGAAGAACCTGATTCCAACAACATGAAGGAAGAGCAATGAAGGTGACTTGAGAGGCCATGGAGAGGTCAAAAAGCAACAGACCACAAGTATAGCTTTAGATAAAAGAAAGCCTAAAGTAAACACAAAGGCAAAGAATATTAATAAAGCTTCATGATCTTATAATGCAAATTAATTACCAACAAAACACCAACCAAACCATCAAAAAACTCTAAGCTTCTCTTCATTTCTGGTGTTGAATTTTGGATTTGATCATCAAACAAGACAAACCCAAGTTACAAATTTGTTGAAAATTCAATATGGAGAGCACAAGCACAAGCACAAGCACAAGCACAAGCACGAAGATAGAGTTTATGAAGCCAGTGCTCTTCAAAGCAGGAATTCCTCTAGCCATTTCTGTGGCTGGTTTCATTATTGCTAGGATCACAACAAGAAAAACTGCAGTTCCGAAAGCTTCATCCCCAGAAATTCAGTCAAATAGCCGAATAGTAGTCGACCATCCCGAGTATAGGGATGAAGAGAGCATTCATAGCCTTGATTCAACATCTCTATCCTGTATGGGGGTTGAAAATATTTTGATAGACACCCTTTACAAGAATTCACTTGAAAGTTTGCAAATTTCGAATAGATGTGAATTAGAAGACGAAATTTTAGGCCTCAAAAGCCGATTAGAAGATCTTCAGGAGAGAGAATGGGAAATAGAGAGGCGGTTTCTTCAATATCATGACTTGAAAGATCAAGAATTGGTGCTCATGGAGCTTCATAACAAGTTGGTTTTGGAGATAGCTAGAGTTGAGTTCTTTGGTAGGGAGGTATCACTGATGGAGGCAGAGAACAAGAGGTTTGAAGAAATTGTCCAAGAATACGTGAAAGTTCTTGAGCAGCTTGAATTCTCAAGATTAGAAAATGGATTGCTTCACAAGAGGGTAAGAAAGTTTTGGAGAAAATTGAAACAGAGTTTGTACGCTATAAGGGAACATAAATCGAAAATAGAAGCTAGAGAAGCAGTGATTTCTAGAAATGATGAGGAATTAGAAAGAAAGGCAGCTACCATCAAGGCTTTGGAGGGTGAAAATAGGGAGCTGAAAACTGTTGTGGAGAGACTGCAGGAGGAGAAAAATGAACTCCTGAAAAGGGTTGAGTTGGCAGAAACATCAGCTTCATCAAAGGTAAAAATATTCTTCAGCTTGTCACTAGAGGACATACGATATAAATCAAGAACCAAATAAAGCTTCCTTTGATTTACCTTAACTTCGTCCTCTAACATTTCATTGGCATGGATGATACATAATGTTTGAGAAACATAAGAGAATTTTTTTTAAATTTTGATTGCGAAAATTTGAAGAAATGTGTTGAAATACTGAAATAGGAAAATCTCATTTTCAAAACACGGACTTGTTTCAATTTTCACAGAAACCACCTAAACGTTTCAGTCAAAATGTAACGAAATCTTGATCATTGGTTATTATTGGACTTTGAATAGAGATACTTCTAATAATGGGATTCCAGCCTCCTTTCTTTGACAGTTTACCTGTTCTGCAGATTGAAGCAAAAGGGATAACAGTGGAGGATTACAATCAGCTAGTTTGTGAACTAAAACAACTCCAAAATGATCGATCAACTGAAGTTAAAGAACTGATATATTTAAGGTGGTGCAATGCTTGCTTGAGGCATGAACTAACGAGGATGAATCAAGAACAACTGGAAGAGAGGAAGAACCAATTGGAGATGAATTTCAGTGGAAGCAGAGAAATTGAAGCTTTTGAATTCGGCCACGAATCGGATGGTACCATTTCGGGGCACGATGAACCTTGCTTTGACTCGAAAATTGGTCATCACACCCACGCCCATTCGAAAAGGCGAAATCTGAAGTTAATTGAGAAGTTCAAGCGATGGGTGGAAGGGAGTGAGAAGAGAAAACAGAAATTAGATGAGAAAGAGCAGCATGAATTCAAATGTTTTGGAAAACACTATGTTTCTGATAGTGCAGAGGAAGGACATCTTCCACCAAGAAAGTCATGTTCTAGTGCATAATTATATGTTCTTCATCCTTTATATAAATGTGTATTTGCATATACTTTCCTGGAAGCACTGTGGTTATAAAAACTGTGTTGCTTCGACTTACAATTTTATTTCCTTTCTTCTATACCCGAAAATCGACAAACCACTCGTACTCTGAACTTATAATTGTAATGCAATCATCTACAAAACAAGTGCATTGAATTTCTCAGTTAACATCTAAACTTGGTTCACTTGATTCAAGTTTTTTCATATAAAGGAAATGGATTCATACAGTGAGAACTCATTAAGTCAAATTGAGTATAGAGTAGGTGAAGACATACACAATGCTTATGAAGCACTTCTTAAATAAAAATTTGTACATTGAACCCGAATTCAACGTTAGTAAAATGACACAAATTCAAGATGTGCGAGTTTACACCCATCACCTGCCAGATGGTCGTTTGAAATTTACTATTGAATAAGATAGAAAAAAAATTATAATTTTCAATTCAATATAAAATTTGACCTTTGACAACGTACAATAGATGAACATGATTCCAATATCCGACCCGAAAAAGTTGGATAATATTTAGTTGGGTTGGGCCGAGAGAGGCCCACTCATCCTTGCTTGGGCTCCAGTGGCATTCCATCCCATGTGGATGGTGTTGAGTATATTATCCTCTCTCTGTCTCTCTTTAGAACACAGCATAACCGATTTCTTTGGTTCTCCATTAACGGTCACTCCATCTGACTCCATGGAACCCTCCCTCCTCCTTTACCAGCCTCCCAAACTATTGCTCCATTACCAGTCACTCATCTCTATTCCCATCTCACGTAATCTCTCTCTCTCTCTCTCTCCATTGACATTATTTTTCATCAGTTCAATGAAACTAATGAATTGTTTTGAATCCACAGGGAAGAGGCTCCCCAACAGGAATGCATCTCTGTTGCCATGTCGCTGCTCATCAACTTCCTCAGAGGCCGCAGCAAAACCGGAAACGATATCATTACAACAGGAGGGAAGGAGGGCATTGTTGGGTTGTTTTCTCGCAGCAGGTTTAGTTTTCTTGCTTTATTTGAACCAGTGTTATCTGATAACTAGGTTCTACCAAAACTGATGATAATTACATGGAATCAAGGATCAATTCTATGGAATGAATTAAAATTTTCTTCTACTCGACTTTTTTTGGTTGGAGTAGTTAAACATTGGCTTAGGGACAAGATTTTCCAATTTCGCCACCCGATGAATCCGATTCCCTTTAGTGTTTGATAATTTGGTTGTTTTTTAGTGTCAATAGACAGACTAATTAGTTAAGCTTATCATTTATGTGAGACGAAAGCTGAATGGAGGATATGGTCTTATAAAGAGTGAGTGGGAGAAAGAGGAATTTGTTTGGATAACCCCAATTAATTTGGACTAATGATTTGACTAAAATGATGTAAATGAAATGATTAAAACGTTAGGAAAATCTAATAAATTTGTTGTTTACTGTATAATTGAAAATGGTGACATTGGATTCATGATGGGCTGGGAATGGATTGTATAACCACTATTAGTGGAAAACCTAGTTTCTTCTTTTTTCATCATCCTATCCTTTTCTGAAAGATTTGACAATGGAGACAGGGACTTCTTTTCTCTCCTCTCTCTTCCTCCTCCTCTTTGTAGCCTTATCTCAGCTATCCGGAGATTGCAAAATGTATTCTCTTTCTACTTTACGGTCCATCTCAATACGTATTTCAATGCTGCAGCAATGAAGTTTGTATTTGGGTTTTCTGTTTGGTTCAGTATCTCACATTTCAAGAATAAATGAAATTAATACTAAAAGAACTTACATGTTGGAGGATGAATAAACAAAACAAAATGAGGAAAACCTGACACAAACCAGAAGATCCTAATTTTTTTTAATGTATGGATTCAATTCCCAGTGATGTAGTTGGTCATCAAATGTTTGACCTAAACACATAATTGGTGCCAGTTGAGCAACCCATTTTTGTAATAAAATAGGCAGCAAGTAAGAATAATGTTTAACATTATGTTGTTGAATGCACACTTTCATTTGCTTCTATACTCAGAATAGTCTTGATAGGGGGACCTATTTGAATGGTTTAAAAAATGATTACATATCAAACAGTTGATTCCACTTGTCCAAAACCTTACAAAGTAGTTCCATTCCGAAGTTGGGAAGCCATCACCCCATGATTGACCCTTATTAAGACGATATTCTTTCTCCATTTTGTTTCTATCAAGTGACAGGGCATCGTTCTAGTAATATTAGCAGTCCCTTCATATAATCGTTTTTGTACAAACGTTATCAACTGAACCCGTTTATAATCGTTTTTGTACAAACTTTATCAACTGAACCCGTTTATCCTCTTGTCGCCTTACTTTGCTACTTATAGTCCACTTTTCCTCAAATGCACTTTGGTTTTTGTTCCCTGCCTTTTATGGTTTTGTTCCTTGGTTTTCATTCGCAGTTTCACTGATTTTACTTATTTTGTTCATGGATGTGTCACTGCTTAACTGGCTAATTGATGTCTTTTTTTGGGGATAATTGACTAACTAACTCCTATCATCTGTCAGCTGCTGGGATTTGTGTCTGCAATGTGGCTGGTGCTGTCAGCTCAAGTAGAAGAGCTGTAAGATTTTTCTTATATGGATTCCATCATATATTACTTGTATTTGATTCTTCTCTTTCATAAACTTTTATTGCTCAAATAGTGAATGTTTTTGGTTCCTGCAGCTTCGAGGATCAAAAATACCTGAGAGTGAATATACAACCCTCCCTAATGGTCTAAAGTCAGTATAGTACGCTGACCTATATCTTTCATATATTTGACCTTCATGTAGCTTGTTTCCACATACCTTTGCCTTGCTATGTTCACAAATATGTGTGTGTGTGTGTGTGTGTGTGTGCACGCATGCTTATTTATTTACATATTTGGTTCATAATATCTTCCAATTTTTTGCTTTTGGTGCTTTAGACTCTTTATGTTGTATGTAATTGTATCTCCTTACATGTTGTGTCTGGCTGCAATTTAAGAAGTGTCTTTCTATTTCAACACTTTCAAAATTCTTAAGGATAAAATTTGTTCTTAGCACGGGATTTCCAAGTTGAAAATTATATGGTTTTGCATAGCATATATAAATTTTTCAATGTTTCAACTCGTTACCTTCTAATTTTGGTGTTATTTTATTCATGACTTTCCTTCTAGAGGCAGCATTTGCATTTGTGCATATGTTGCCTTATTTTGTCAAGAAGAAAATATTTACTCCTTTAAGTTTTTTATGGCAATATTATTCAGGTATTATGATTTGAAGGTTGGAGGTGGACTTAAAGCTATGAAAGGATCTCGCGTTGCAGTACGGTTGTGGCCCAGTTAAATTTTTTATTTCTGGCTGCATGGTTTAAACTTTCTAGAAGCACATATGTAACTATAAAATGTGGATACTGAGCTCTGTGAAAATTCATTGACATGCACTGACCTAGTTCAGGATATCTGTACTTCTTCCTTAGATTCGTTTCTGTTTGCAAATTCTTGCCCTTTATGGTTTCTTTCATTTTTTTTCGAAATGTTGATAATTGTTCTGTTACAATTGAAGTGCTCATAATTGAATCCTCTGAAATGTCATTCAATTGTTTTTAGGGCCTTCCTTTAAATCAGTACATTATGTTTCAAAAACCAATGTAAATACTGAAGAATTTCGACTGAGAGAAGCTCAAAAAGACATCTTTTACTCCGGGATACACACGCTTATGTTCGCCACAATCGTAACAGTGTCTTTTACTATAGAACAGATTGTGAGTTGATTGTCTTATTCTGGCTCTTTATTGCTGCAAAAATTGTTTGATTCATGCGCGAACAGATAAAAGTAACTCTGTGAACTTCAGGTCCCAAGGATGTTATCTCAGGGTTGTCCAAAACAGAATATTGAGAAATATTATCAAAGTACTCTTTGAGTTTTAAAATTTATCAACCAAGAATCACAAGTCTCTTTTTGGAAGTGAAAAGTGTATCTTTGGTATCACCAGGCTCATTGTATCATTTGGGAATCATTTGAGGGCAAGGCCAAACAATAATCAATTAGACTACAAAAAAATTGAATGGGAGGAGATAGGGCAATTGGATACTAAAATGATTTTGAATCGGTAAACATTTGGTTCCATAAATATGTAACGAGAGATGTGGCATATTGTATCTGGCAGCCAATGAATCTTTCCATTTCCAGTATGGAACTTGGTAGTTTGTGCAATTTCTTTGTGTTCACACTACGATTGTTTTCAAATAGTCATTGCTATTTAGTCTTTAGACTTTTGGGAGTATTAGGTTCCTGTGACTAATTTTCTTCATAGTAAAGTGGGCTAAATGGTGTTAAATTCATGTTGTAGGTCCACTATGTTGCTAAATGGAAGGGCGTCACGTTTATGACTAGTAGACAGGGGCTTGGTGTTAGTGGTGGAACGGTAAGATTAAAGTAGCACCTTGTATTCCGCATTGTTGTAATAATGTTTACTAAATCACCAGCCGTGAAAATTTGTGGTTGGCCATCATGTCTTGACCCAAAATTTTAATGCGACTTCTTGGCCTTATTGTCACATTTCTTTGCAGATGTACCGAGCAAATTCTACTGTTCTTTAATGCAATTGTTCAAGCCCTCTTAGACTCCACAATCCAATTTTCTCATCTACTAGTGATAAGTCCAACAAAAGGGGAGAAAACCTCTTGTACCTATCTCTGTCAGCTCATGCTGCATTGATTCTCCAAAATTTGTGTTGCTTTAGAACCATTTTACATATTTTACATCTCATTTCATTGCGAACCAATCACACCAACAAGAAGATGCACCTTGCCTGTTTCTCTTCATGTCCTAATTTTATAGGTAAAAGCATCTTGGGGCCTTGGTCTTTGTTCCATATGACTGTTGTGATTCTTATGTTGGCAGTGAGAATGATCTTTAATTTAATTACACCGAAACCAAAAATAAAGGTGATTGCCCCAGCCATTGACCATCTTTTGATACATATCAATGGTAATGGGGGAGGTAGAGGTAGAGGTAGAGGTAGGCTAAAATAACTGTGAACGAATAGTAAAAAAAAAGATATGATAGCTTATGGTCTAATAAAATATATCCTTGGTAGAGTGCAATGGAGAATCAGGATTCATGTAGCCAACCCCAAATAGTTGGGATTAAGGCTTTGTTGAGTTGAGTATTGATCAGCTTTTGTAATGATTCCACATAGTATCTTTGTGATGACAACAGATCTTAAATACTCCATTTTTTGAATAAGTTTGTCTTGCTAGTGGTCATCTAAACAGTTGCACCCACGTTCTGATACATAACGTAGTTATATCCATGTTTTGAGATTTCACTTACAGATTTCAGGGTATGCTACCTTTAAAATAGAATTATTTTATCTAAGTTGCTTTAGGTGGCTTTATGACAAAATAGAAGGTATTTCTTTTGATTCAATTTTTCAAAAAATAATTACCACGTCGAGAACAATCACTTGTCATAGAGATTTCGAATTCTTCACCCAGATAGGTGTTGCATCTTTTGGATATCATCTATTTATTGCATTGGGTTGTCGTATTGTTTATGTGTAAAGGTAGCTGAAGTTGTCTTTCAGAGTATTCTACAAATTTGTTTGTATATCTAGTTAATGTTTGGCATATCCGGAAAAAGTCTTATGCTTCTTTAATTAATTTAAATATTTTAAATTACTGTAGCCCTATGGATTTGATGTGGGTCAATCAGAGAGGGGGGCAGTCCTTAAAGGATTAGACCTAGGTGTTGAAGGCATGCGGGTTGGAGGCCAGGTGAGATAAGTGGCTGGCACAATATGCCTTTGTGATATCCTGAAAACGCTGTTTTGTGCAATGACATTAACGTCACAGTCCTGCTAATGTAAAATCACAATAGCAATTGGAAGTATGAGATGGATTAAATTTATCTATCATTCGCAGCGACTGCTGATAGTCCCCCCTGAGCTAGCTTATGGAAGCAAAGGGGTGCAGGAAATCCCTCCAAATGCAACAATTGAGGTAACAGGTTTCTATTATTTTTCCAGTTTTTAATTGGTGGGAGGTAACTGCAACTCTCATTGTTATTAGATAATATAATGGCTTCATAGTGATTTACATATTGACAAAGTACACATTCTAGTTACAATCAAAAGGAGTCATCCTAACTAATGGCATGTTCATGGACATATTCTTTTCTGTGTAAAGAACAGGGATGCTTCACAGAACATTTTTGTTATTAATCTTAAATTTTACTTGATTTGATGTAACATTTCTTTCAGTTGTCCTTTAATTCTTCCATCTTTATCTAATTGATCTTTCAGTGTTTTGGTAAATTTCATGTAGTATCTCTTTCAGATTTGTTACTCTTATTTCACCATTTGTTTAGCCTTTGTTATATTTACCTTTGTAACATTATATTCTTTTGGTCTGCAGTTGGATGTTGAACTACTGTCCATCAAACAAAGCCCATTTGGGTATGTAATGGGTGCTGAGAAAAGCATTCTCCAGCCTTCTGATGTACTTTTTCTTAAATTCTCTATGGTATTTAAATTCAGCTTTATTAATACTGTTTTGTAATGCAGGTCTCCTGTTAAAATTGTTGAAGGATAAGTTGGCTATATTCTCGTACTGCTGATTATTTTGGTTCACCAAGAATGAAACCTTCAAGTTCTTGCAAAGAGTATTCCTGAATTTACCTTAATTGTGGACTGCACTGCTGTTTTGATATTTTACAAAAATTGTGCCTGAATTCATTGGTATCATCTGCTTTATATCATTCAAGTTAACAATTTCATCCTGTATAATTCGTTTGCTATAAATTTTTATATCTTACTGAATGTATATAACTGTTGCTGTAGTTGGAAGAGGGAAAAAAATAAAATAAAAAGAAAAGAAAAGCAGGCAAATATTTAACCAGAGTCATGCGAAGTATGTGAAAGCTTTCAATTGAATCTAAAGATCTCAAACCAAAACCTTAAGCACATGTAAGTGTTTAACAACTGAAAAGAACAGAATAGAGCAAGCACATTAGTTTTGCTCACTTCAGCTTCTTGTTTCGGCAGCAACCATCTAATTTTTAAGAGTTGCATGTCTGCTCGATTATTTTTTTTCTCCTACTTTTGTGCATTATTCTTCTCTGAAAGGACATCTACAAATGTCAATGTGTGCATAAAATACATGCATGGTGATCATATAATATCTATTTCCCTGAAATTGTCGAATATATGGGCAACATATCGCTGTAATTTCTTCTGAATTAGTCTCCATTCATGGATAAATTGCTATTAAATACTGCCATAGTATCTTGTGAAATCTTTGTACCTAAGAATCCATTGTGATGATAAAGGAGACCAATTATAATTTGTTACAGGGTATTTGTTGGTGCATGTCTCTTGGGAATGTATGTATTATATTGTTGTGAAGCTCCACGTGTATGTTTATAAGATCACAGAACTTTAGGTTTTTTGGTATTTGGGGTGCTGTTATACTATAACTTTATTCCTTCTATATGGAAAAAAAGAAAGATAAAATATGAGATCATTGTTTTCTAGCAAGAAGCCTTTCTGGTTAAGCATTTCCCTAGGTAGTAAGAATTCTATCCCTGTGGCATCATATAGTAGGAATCCAACTGGCCTATAAAGACCAAAAATTTCTTACTTTTTAACCTAGATTCTTATAACTGCTTTTTTGAATTTTCATTCGCCAACTTTATTCTCTTTCTTGCCTTTATTTACCCATCTTCCTTCCTGTTTGTACCATAAACATAACAACTTCTTCCTTTCTTCTTGCAAAATCACTATGACCAAGCCTAAATCTAATTCCCCCAGCCTTTCTATCACTATAGTTTTTCTTCATTACTTTTTTCATTACTCTTCTTCCCTACGGGCTTGTCCAAACTGTGGCTCTATGGAAGTTCCATATCCTCTAAGCACAAACCCCAACTGTGGTGACCTGAACTATTATTCTCTTCATTGTGATCCCCACTCTCAGAAGCTCTACTTTGATGCCCTCAATGGAAGTTCTTATCTCGTCCTCAGAATCATGGCTTCCTTTCAGCGCATGGTGGTGCAACCATCGCCCTGGCTGGCTGGTACATGCATCACTCAAGACATGCCAGAGAGTGAGGGACTCCAGTTAAACCAGTCACTTCCCTTTAACATCACTTCATCCAACACTGTCTTCCTTTTCAACTGTTCACCTCGTCTCTTGGTCTCTCCTCTCAATTGCACTCCTTCTAGTCTTTGCCATCGATACCTAGATAGCTCTGGCCATGTCGATGCAAAACGTGCACTCAAGTGTGCAAGTGGTCTCGACCCATGCTGCACCTTTGTTGCAGGTGGCATGCCATCGGCATACAAGGTAAGGCTGCACAGTTCAGGTTGCAGAGCATTTAGAAGTATCCTTGACTTGGATCAGGAAAAACCTGCAAGTGAGTGGGAGGAGGGATTAGAAATTCAATGGGCTCCTCCACCTGAACCACTTTGTAAATCCCAAGTTGATTGCTCTGGGGCTTCCAAGTGTTCGCCTGCTGACAAAAATGGTGTCTTTCGTTGCTTTTGCAATAGAGGCTATTACTGGGACCATGGCGTCGGAGCTTGTTTAAGGAAGAAGAAGTACTTAAAATCTGGCCTTGCATTGAAGGTTTCCATTGGGTTAGTCTCCATTCTAACTCTTGCCATAGTAATGGTTGCAATTTCAGTGAGAAAATCCAGCAAATTTTCTAACCAGGCAAAGCTTGCCAAGGCAAGAGAAGAGATGTTGAAATCAAGTAACGGCGGGAAATCTGCGAGGATGTTTAGCCTGAAAGCAGTGAAAAAAGCAACAAGCGGCTTCTCTAAAGACAGGATATTGGGAAGTGGTGGTTTCGGAGAAGTTTACAAAGGTGAGCTTCAAGATGGGACTGTTGTGGCAGTTAAGGCAGCTAAATTAGGTAATATAAAGAGCACCCAACAAGTGCTAAATGAAGTGGAGATACTTTCTCAAGTCAATCACAAGAATCTGGTAAGGCTCTTGGGGTATTGCGTTGAAGCCGAGCAGCCATTAATGATTTATGAGTACATATCCAATGGAACCCTCCATGATCATCTACAGGGTAAGTACTCGATCTTTCTGGACTGGAAAGCAAGGCTAAGAATAGCTTTACAAACTGCTGAAGCTTTGGCTTATTTGCACTCGGCGGTCTATACTCCTGTCTACCATAGAGATGTGAAGTCAACAAATATACTCCTGGATGAAGATTTCAATGCAAAAGTTGCAGATTTTGGGCTTTCCAGGTTGGCTCGCCCTGGTTTGAGTCATGTGTCCACTTGTGCCCAGGGAACATTAGGGTACTTAGACCCCGAATACTATCGCAACTACCAACTAAATGATAAAAGTGATGTTTACAGTTATGGGGTTGTGTTACTCGAACTTCTGACTTCCCAGAGAGCAATCGACTTCTCTCGAGACCAAGATGATGTGAACCTTGCCATTTATGTGAGTCAGCGAGCTAACAGTGGTTTGATCATGGAAGTTGTGGACACACAGTTGCTTGG
>CM042196.1:10320042-10335193 GCA_023539305.1 Ilex asprella
ATAATATGAACAAAAATAAAATTAGAACTTCTTATCAAGAATGCGACTAATTATTATTACTTAGACTTGACACTGATATGTTTTTATTATTTGAAAGAGTTATAAATCAATTTTATTAACAATATTTATTTTATATATAAAATCATAGTAACAATCTTTTATTTATAATTCTATAGTTTGCTACATAACGACACACATTTTTATTTAATAACGAAATAACCCTAAAATTTAAAAAAAAATATATATATATAAAATAACCTCAATATATTCAAAAAATATTTGAACATGTCTAAAGTGTGTCTAAAAGTTAACAATAATATTAGTTCCATCTAATTTGAGATTTAATTGATGGAGACACAATGGTTTGTAACCATTGAATAGATAATAGAGTTTATTAAACATTAAGACTCACTATTAAACTTAATATTACAATATATTCGGTCTTAATAACATTATTAGAAAAATTAACAATCATTTAGTTAGGGATTTTTTTAAATCGATATTACCAGCACACAATATTAGGGTGGATAAAATTATCTATATCTAAATTTTATTTCAAAAACTACATGTCTAATAAGAAAGAAAAAATTGAGTGGGGTATGTGCCCACCCTAGCCCAAGGGTGACTCCGCCCTTGAATATGATAAACTAGGGTTATAGCTAAAACTTTCCCTTAATAATAATGTTTTTGTTGGGTAAGTAATTAATAATATTAATACTCTAAGTGAGAGACAAGACGACATACGCTCGGTCCATAACCGGACATCTCATTAGCTACCTTAAGTTGATGGTCCGGATTGAACCCTCACTTGCCCCTACCGAGAGAAAGTATGTTACTAGAAAATCGTTGACTCCATGCAACAAAAGCATAAGCCATGTTTTTATTTCCTTCCACGAATCAAAATTGGACATGTCGTAGTCGTTCTGATAAAAAAAAATGAACTAAATTATAACATTAAAGAGTGGGATTTTTTTTTGGTGTGTGTGGGTACAGTAGACAACTCCCGTTCAGTGCTGTTACTGTTACAAAGTTATTATGATTTTGAAACTTTTTATTACCCACCAGACTGTGGGCATTGCAATCATGGTTTATCGGAGTATGAAGATATTGTTAAATATGTGTATTGATGTTCATTAAAACAGTGCTTTGGCAATCACCTTGGTCAACATGGCATGAGATAAGAGACCAAATGCAGGAAAGTAGATAAATTTCATTGTTACATATCATTGGTCAAAAATTGAAAATCTTTTCGTGTTCGACAGCCACGTGATATGAATTGTTTGACAAGAATTAAACCTGATCATAACCATCTCGATTTAGTATTCTATAAAAGAAATGAAAATTATAAACTCACGCTCCTTTGTTAAGTTCGTTTCTAAAAACAAACACTAAAGCATATATTGATTCATGCATTAGATACAATACTAAACACTACATATGAGATAGATTATTTGGGTAATAGAAACTCAGACATCTCTTTATCTTTAACAAGAATCAGTGAGATATCCATTCCTAACTAAAATTACTATTATCCAAGCACAACCTTTGGAGTAACAATGATTCACATTAATTAATAGAAATATAATTAGCATCTGCTTTCTAATTAAAAAATAATAATAATTTCTCCAACAATTGCTACTAAATTTAACAAGAGTGACACTAAAAAAAACCGGAGTTTGTCAAGAATTGCTCAAGTTGTGGAGTCAGATTCATATAATAGGGGGGAAAGAAAATGTATTCAAAAACAGAAATCCTCTATAATGTAAATGAAACTAAAAGAAGGCAAGTTTTTTAGGGGAGAAATAAATAGAAATGTTTCACCAACAGTTAACTATCAAAAATCTTGCTTGCCGCTCAAGCCGCAGCTTATCCTCTATTTTTTTTGGGCCAAAACCAAGTTGAGAGACAGCAGCCTTTTTTCAGTTGACTGCAACCTCAGAAAGGTAACTAGAATGAAGAACATCTTGGGTGGATACTTGGGTCTTGGAGAGCTTAAGTACTTGCACAGCTTCTTCCACCTTGGCAGCCAGTGCCTCTGGTGACTCCAACAACAGGAGCAATTCCGAATTGTCCATCTCCAAAAGCATTCCCGTTATCTTTGCCGTGAGATCAGGCTGCAGATTGTAAGTTTGGATTAGTATAAAAACTCAGACATTCCCACGAGATCACAGGCTGTATCTCAACAACACGTCAATCAGAGCTGAAAAAGACGCTAGAACTAACAACTTTTAAGGGCAACTTAATTTCTTTCAAAACTGAGTGACCTTAAAATAACCGCCCCTCCCCGCGGGCAGGGTAGGGGAGAGAGAGACTTAAACCAGTACAAGTTTTACTTAAAATTCCTATTTGAGCTTCCAAATGGACCCGTAACACTCTAAACTCTGCACCATAGTTGCCCAAAATCACTAAAACCCTTGACAACCCCGATCTAGGTACAATGATCCTGAATGGGGTGGATTCACGAACCAGACCACCTAAATGTCCGATCCCAAAATATAATACTAACTTCTAAACGAGTCGTTTTAAAACATATATCATAGATGATGAATAAATATTATTTAACTATGTGTGTATGAATATATAATTATATATAACTATAGATAATGGGAAATCAAACACAACTGCAACAAAAATAGTAATCGACTATGTGTTCATAAATGTACTATTATATATAATTTCATATACTAGTGAAAGCAATCTAGATAAGAGTTCCACAACGAATTACAACCTAAAACACAGTATCAACTAAGCATATTCTCATTGTTCCACAAATCTAAGAAATGCTGTAACGTATACTTGTACCCCACCATGTACTAAATCGACCTATGATAAGGTAACATTGATCTGAACCTTTTAGGAAACTCTTGACACATCAAAACGATCAAAGTTACGGAACTGACACATGATCTAATCATCATAGCAACATTTTCATTTATGGTCAATTACTTTAAGAAGTAAATATGGCCTGAAAACTGTCAAAAGTTTGAACTCTATATAACTATCATAAATGTGTGGGAAAAGGACTCGGTCATGTGTAGATTTTTTAGGAAGAAAAATGCATGGTGTGCCAGTAGTATCTCTGGACCAAATAATCGTAATCAGATTAATAACTACCTTGTGTTGGTTGACAAGGGGATAGAGACGCTCCCCAAGTATCCGTTTCTGCTTATCAGGAGAAGCAGCAGCTAGCATGCTACTTAACATCTCGGATCCCTCAGCTCCAGATCCAGCGGAATTTGAAGCAGCAGTGGATACTCCAGATCCTTTGTTCATGTCACGCAGACGTCCATTTGGTACATACTTAACCTGCCCAGACCGCTGCAAAGCACAGTTCCTCAATATTAAAATCAATATCCACAGTAGATAAATGCCTCACATGCAACCTGGTCAGTAAAAGGCATTATATGCATTTAATATCTTATAGACATCACCGCAAACCTGTGAATGACCTGCCCCTCCCCCACCCCCTCACCCAACCTCCCAAAATATCGAGCTTTACATATAAAGATGGCCAGGTGCTCATTATTCAATCTAACTGTTTATGCCTTTATGGCACTAACTCTGGCAGTAAATCATACTGCCAACCAAGTTATATCTTTGTGAGTGTTAAGAGTATTCGGGTAGTATGTGTAAATTGTTAATAGTGTTAGGGCAGCATGTGTAATTCTTATTATTGTAAGTTAACTATAAATACAATGATATATGGGAACTAGGTCAGGTTGGTGACCTCTTTTTGTTTTCTCCCTAATGTTAATCTTCTACACTTAACATGGTATCAGAACATTTATGATCCTAAATATATTAAGGTACTGTTGTTGTGGTTGATCTCTATTGTGGTGGTGGTGATACTATTGCTGTGGTGGTGGTGGTGGTGGTGGTACTGTTCCTATGGTGGTGGTGGCACTATTAGTAAGAGCCATCATTGAAGCCATCGTTGTTGTGGTGGTGGTGGTGGTACTGTTGCTATGGTGGTGGTGGTGGTACTTTTGTTGTGATGGTGGTGTTGTCGAAGAGGTCGTGGTACTGTGGTGGTGCTGTCGCTAGTGGTGGTGGTAGCACTGTCTGTTGATAAGAGCCATCGTCGAGTCGAAGGTGGTGGAATCGTCGAAGCCTTCGTAATACCGTAGAGAGGTTGTCGTTCGTCGTGGTGGTGAGGCGCAGCCGAAGATTAGGGTTTACTGAAACCCTAATCTCGACGAAGAAGAAGAAGCCCGGAATCTACGAGTTTGGATCCAAACCCAAATCCAACGGGTTTTAAAATCTTTAAAAAAAGGGGAGAAGGTCCAGCCCACTCAAATTATGCCCAACCCAATCTGAGTTTATTTTAAGTCCAACCCAGATCCATCCCAATTAAGATCGGTTCATCCAATAGACTAGTCCAACCTGGATCAAACCCGGTTCAGACTAGTTCAAACCAGTCCAAAGGGCTAAACCGGTCCAATTCGACAGTCTAGAGGGGAAAATCGGTCCAGTTCAGCGGTCCAGAGGGGTAAACCAGTCCAGTTCAGCGGTCCAGAGGGGTAAACCGATCCAATTCAACAGTCCAGAGGGCTAAATTGGTACTGTTCAGGCCTACAGGAGCCCCAACTGGTCCGGTTCAGCAGAGTTCAGGAGCCCCAACCGGCCGGTTCAGTGGTCCAGGAGCTCCAGCTGGTCCGGTTTACATGGTTTTCACCCCGGTTCAGTTGGTTTCTTCTCCGGTTCAGTTGGTTTCTTCTCCGGTTCAGCTGGTTTCTTCTCTGGTTCAGCCTTCCAGCAGCCTTTCTTGGACTGGTTCAGTGGTCCAGTGGGCTTCTCTAGTCTAGTTCAGCCTCCAGTTAGGTCCTCCAGCCTGGTTTGGTGATCCGATAATCTTTTCTTTTTCGGCTCAGCAATACAGTAGGTGATTATTGTCTGGTTCGGTGATCTAGTGTTTTTCCTTTTTTTTCTGTTTGCTACACTTATGGAACCCAAGCAAGACATTGAGTTGGTTACTATTACACGAGAGGAGTATGTTCAGTTCTTGTCTCAACAACATGCTTTCCCATCTCCCTCCACTGCTACTTTTGTCCAGTCAGATAATGTTTCTACTTGTTTATTGTCCTTCACTCGCAGTCCCTGTATCATAGACTTTGGCGCTTCTGATCACATGACTGGTGCATCTGATGTTTTTCTACTTATCAGTCTGCTACTTCTACAGGTAGTGTTACTCTTGCTAATAGTACTTGTTCTACGGTTTTAGGTCTAGGGACTACTCACATGAGTGCTGATATGTCCCTATCTTCTGTGTTATATGTTCCTCAATTTTCTTTTAGTTTACTTTCCATTAGCAAGATTACACGTTCTCTCAATTGTTCTATTACCTTTTATCCCTCTTATTGTGTCTTTCAGGATATCAGACGAAGAGAAAGTTTGGTACAGGGCATGAAGCTGGTGATCTATATTATCTTGACTTTGATTCACCAACTCGGGCTCTACAAACCTCGTTATCTCTTTTTCAATGGCATTGTCATCTTGTACATCCCTCTCTCCAGAATTTGAAGCGCCAAGTTCCCGGTCCTAGTTCTCTGTCGTCTTTGTCTTGTGAAGCTTGTCAACTTAGTAAGCATCACCGTGTGTCATTTCAGTCTAGAGTCAATACTTGTGTGTCTAGTCCATTTGAGTTAGTATATTTTGATATTTGGGATCCAATAAAGAATATTTCATCTAATAAATATTTTTATTTTGTGACATTTGTGAATGACTATTCTCGTGTGACTTGATTGTTTTTTATGAAAGCTCGGTCTGAATTATTCTTTATATTTGAGACCTTTCGTAAGGAAATAAAAACTTAGTATGGTTGTTGTATACGTACTTTATGTTTTGATAATGCTCGGGAATATGAATCTGATCCTTTTGCAGTTTATCTTAGTAAAACTGGTATTTTTCATCAGACTTCTTGTGCTTACACATCTCCACAGAATGGTGTTGTTGAATGCAAGAACCGTCATTTATTAGAAGTCACCCGTGCCCTGTTATTCCAGATGAATATTCTCCGATATTTTTGGAGTGATGTTGTTTTTACTGCTTGTCACCTTATTAATCGTATGTCATCCTCTGTGTTAAATGGGCAAAGTCCATATTCTGTCTTATTTCCTGATAAACCCTTATTTTTCCTCACGCCTAGAGTTTTTGGATATATTTTTTATGTTCACAATTGGGTCCTGAGTTTGATAAACTTGACCCTCAAGCTACCAAATGTGTATTTCTTGGTTATTCCCGTACACAGAAGGGGTATCGTTGTTACAGTCCTTCTCTGCGACGATACTTTACTAGTGCTGATATTACGTTTGAGGAATTTATTCCATATTTTTCAGCACCTTCTCAGCCCTTGGATCTAGACTTTGAGTCATCTCTTGTACCACCATCTTTTCTATCATCTTCAGATATTCCGCTGCCCACTGTGTTACCATCTACTTTACCTCTTTGTGTATACTCTCGCCGTCCTCGACCATCGACTGAGGTGCCCATACCGTCTTCTTTGTCGTCTGTTGATCCTGGTCCACCAGGTAATTTAGACTCTCTTTTTATTGCTCTTCGAAAAGGTACTCGTTCGTGTGTTACTAATCATCCCATTGCTCATTTTGTTTCATATGATGCCATGTCTCCTGCCTTCTCTTGTTTTACCTCTCAATTATCTACTATATCTATTTCTAAGTATTTACAGGATGCATTATCTGATCCGGGTTGGAGAAAATCTATGGAGGATGAGATGGATGTCTTACATCATAATGGGATTTGGGATCTCGTTCCTTTACCTCCTAGTAAACGAACCGTTGGTTGTCGTTTGGTGTATACTGTTAAATTTCATCCAAATGGTTCTGTAGAGCGTCTCAAAGCCCGTTTAATTGCAAAGGGCTTTACTCAGACCTATAATATTGATTATGAGAAGACTTTCTCTCCTGTTGCCAAAATTTTCTCTATTTGTATCTTGATTTCTTTGGCTGCTAATCTTGATTGGCCCTTGTTTCAGTTAGACATCAAGAATGCCTTCTTACATGGTGACTTGGTGAAGAGGTATACATGGAGTGAATGTTGGCTAAAGAAATCTTTGTATGGTTTGAAGCAGTCACCGAGGGCCTGGTTTGGTAAGTTTTCAGATGCAGTTTTAGAATTTGATATTCTTCGATGTCAGACAGATCATTCAGTGTTTCATAGACAGACAAATGTTGGATATGTTCTATTGGTGGTCTATGTAGATGATATTGTGATTACTGAAAATGATTCTGGGGGGATTGCCAAGTTAAAAATATTCTTACAGGACCGATTTTATAGTAAGGATTTGGAAAAACTTAAGTATTTCTTAGATATTGAGGTGACTCGATTTAAACATGGTATTTGTTTATCCCAGAGAAAATATGTACTTGACATGCTAAAGGAAACAGGTTTACTAGGTGGCAGACCTATTGATGCTCCTATAGATCTGAATCAAAAACTTTTGATAGATGATGGTGCACTATTTGAGAATCTGGGTCAGTATCGTAGATTGGTTGGGAAGCTTAATTATCTCACTATTACTCGACCGAATATTTCTTATGGAGTCAGTATAATAAGTAAGTTCATGGGGTGTCCTTGAGTACCACATTAGGAGGCAGTTACTCGTATTCTGCGATATCTCAAACGTGCTCCTAGACTTGGACTGTTATATTGAGCTAATGGACATCTTAGAGTGGAAGGATTCTCAGATGCTGATTGAGCTGACTCTCCTTCTGATCAGAGATCAACCACTGGTTATTGCACTTTCTTAGGAGGTAACGTTGTCTCATGAAAAAGTAAGAAACAATCTGTGGTAGCAAGATCCAGTGTTGAGGCTGAGTGTAGGGCAATGGTGTATATAACGAGTGAGTTGACTTGACTACTACACTTCCTCCAGGAAATTGGGTTTCCAATTCAACTTCATTTACAGTTGTTCTGTGACAAACTAGCAGCTATCCATATCGCTGTCAATCCGGTGTTTCACGAGAGAATCAAACATATTGAGGTTGATTGTCACTTTATTCGGGACAAGATAGTAGCTGGGGAGATTACGACTCCATTTGTGAAATCTGAAGATCAGCTTGTAGATATGTTTACCAAAGTATTGAGTCGTACACGTCTTACGGCGATTTATTTCAAGCTTGGATTATATGATATATATAGTCCAGCTTGAGGGTGAGTGGTAAGAGTATTCGGATAGTATATGTAAATTGTTAATAGTGTTAGGGCAGTATGTGTAATTCTTATTATTGTAAGTTAACTATAAATACAATGACATATGGGAACTAGGTCAGGTTGGTGACCTCTTTTTGTTTTCTCCCTAATGTTAATTTTCTACACTTAACAGTGAGTAATTTAGACAGCAATATCACTCCCTGAATAATATTTGTAGATAATCCACTCCACTGAGATAACACACACTTCAGAGAAATTTACTGAAAATACAAGCGCGACTCCTGTGATAAATAACTGCATGGCTATTCAAAGGAGCATGGAGAAACATCTCGTACATATTTGGTACGAAGCAGGAAAAAGGAAGAGTGATTTGACAGATTCTGTGCGGTGAGAACATGTCCCCTCTACATCAGAATTTCAAGGATCTTTGTGGTGCAGAAAAAGCAAGCTCCAATGCAAGTAAGAGGAAGCAGACTGCACGCCTACCCTTATTTACACGGCAAGGAGGTGACATGGCCAAGATAAGACATCAATATTTAAGTAAACTCCTTCATATTATATTATTGGAGAGCACTTCCTCCCTCGGAAAAAAAGAACTTTCCCTGTTAGTCGGATGAAGTTTCAAATGAGTCTATAGCAGTCAATCTCAAACTATTGAAGAGGTCAGCCATTGGTCAATAAGAGATTGAAGTATGAGAAGCAAAGAAAAATAGTATACCACACACACACATGATTATTTTCCTAACTGATTTTGGTTTCTCTTGCATCTTAATGACTGTGGAGTCAAAACGTTTCTGCCATGCCATGCTTGGAACAGGTTGAAAAAAGCTTGGAATTAGATATCCTTGAATCAGCCGTACTCTTGGAAAATATATCACAAGATCTCTTGCATCCACATCAAAAGAAATGTCTCCATGATGCAAGAAACCACCAGCATAAGAACATTTTGGAAACAGGTATCTACAAAATAATTTTCACACACCAAATGAAATTTATGTAGGCATCTAAATTACAAACCTCGAAAAAATTAGCTGTATCCCTGGCCTATCGATTGGCATAAAAACCATAATGCATATTAAACCCAAAGACTCAAGGGCATGAAGTTGAGAATAAAAAACAAGAATAAGGATGAAAATAAACCTGCTGATTGCTTGAATCTTTGGACAAAGTCACTGAGGGAGTGGGCTGTTGTACATGTGGCACGTACGAAACAGCATGACCACCACCATGTGAAAGCATATGGCCATTCATCCTCCCTCTGTTTGGCCTATGTTGTCTTGGAGTATTAGGAATCTTTGAACCAAAAAAAAAAAAAATCAGTTCTAAGCATAATACCATGCCAAATTATGTCAACCATAGGACACATTTGGCAAACTAAAATTATTTTTACCATCTTAAGCAATCGTCATCAATTCAGCATATGCTGCTTGCCCAATTCATGGAACAAAGATATAGCAGAGGCAATGTTTATGCAGCCAAACAAAGTAATTAAGGAAAAGGAATGTTGAGTTGTAAGTGCTGAAACAGATACTAGGGTATACTAACCAATGGAAGTGGAGGCGGCTGAAAACCAGGTCTTGTTGGAGGTGCATAGCCATTAGCCCTCCACCCTGGCCTCATACCCAGAGGCTGATACATCAGCCCCGGTCTTGGAGGTACTTGTGAAACTACACCAGGAGGAGCTGTGTAGTAAAGAGGAGGATATCCACCAGGGATAACAGCCGCTGGTCCTGCTAGTCCTGCCATGCGCTGTGCATACAGCAGCTGTAATTGGGCTTGTCTCTCCTCTTTCCTTTGAGCAATGGCAACATATAATGGCTTTCGGTGAAACATGTGTCCTGTAAAACGTCCACAGACAAGGTGACAAGCAGTCTTGATATACATATGAAATATGCAAATAAGAAGGGGTACATTATACAAATTCAAGAGGTCTCCGAAAAAGATTATGATAGTATTCATTCCTATGTTTCCTCTGGCTTCCTTATTGAGAGCTGTAAATTAAAAGTTGAACATGTGAAAGCCAAATATATAATTGGATATGATATGAGAAGACAGATTTCAAAATTATAGGACCTTCCAAAATATGGGCCGAAAGACTAATACTACTCAACAGAAAATGAAGAAAGAGAATGGCAGACCTTAAAGTGGTTCAACTATTGCTTGTCTCATCATAAATGTTTCCTAAAACTTCTTTCAAATACACACCATAAAAACATTCCTCCCAAGCAGAAAAAGAGAGAGAGAGAGAGAGAGAGAGAGAAAAATATACGTGGATGAAGCGCAACTTAATAGACTAAAGGATTTTTCAACTGCCCCTTGGCTCTGAGACACGTGAATGCTGTGTAAGGAGCTGTTGAGGTCTGATCTTGAATTTTCTCATTTTCTTGAACTCCTCAAAGTCAACATCATATGTAGAGAAGTATCATATGATTATGATCATTGCACAAGTTAAGTTTAGGTGATTTGGAATAAACAATCTTCGAAAAGCTTTAATGATACTAGAGAATTTAGTGAATCAAAGAGAGCCATGACCACAATGTTCCGCAATGACTAAGGTCATGTCAAAGCGTAAAAATGGGTCTACAATACTATATAATTTTTAGTAATTTGTCCATATCCAGAATATTCATCTCAGATAAACTATTGTTATAAGCCAGTTTGTGCCTCATGTAATCCTATATTTCATGCAGATTTTGCAGCAGATTAAATCTGACAAAACAGACATCAAGAAAAAACCATATTCTGATCGCCTGCCAGGTTAGCAGGAACAATGGAACTCAACCACAAGAATTAATCAAGTCTCACAATCCTCTAAGGCAATATGTAGGATTGTTCATTTCTTTAAAATATTGCAAAAATACAGAAAGGAATTTCATTCCCTTCCCATATTAAGGTTGATATTTACTCACAGTACCGTGAAAGTAACTATCAGATGAGAAGATAAAATCTATATATGAGTATGCTTCCTAGTAACTGTACATCTATATGATTTTCTGAGTCAGGAAACTAAATCAACACTCAAGATAATGGAAGAGATATTAAAGAAAATGTTGGCACACTGGCTTTTTTGTACAAAACTAACAAACCCAATTTCCATCTTGATTCCATATTCTGCATCATATACAAGAATAAAGACTCACCATGAAAAGTGTTCACAGCTTTAGTGGCCTCTTCAGGTGTGGAGAAGCAGACAAAACCAAACCCTTTACTGATTCCTTTGTCGTCTCGCATAAGTTTTGCAGAAGTAATTGTACCACATTGACTGAAGTGTTCTCGCAGCTCGTCATCAGTGACATCATCATCAATATTCTTGACATAAATATTTGAGCCCTGGAATCATATATCATGAAGGAAACAAAAAAAAAAAAAAACTTAAATCAGAAAAAAGAGTATAGTATGCAGCTCTCGGAAGAGAGATGGACACTGGGTCTACCTGATATTTCAAGATTTGCTCCTTCCTTTTCTCCTCGAACTGGCGTCGTAAAATTTGCTCACGCTCTGCTTTTTTCTGTGCCCTTGCCACGTACAAAACCTTTGAGCCTACACAATGAAACCACCTGGTGAAATGGGTATAAAATATAAATTGCCTGTTCAGCAACTTTACTTCAAAAGGAGTACATAACCCACCAAGTTGTGTTCCATTCATAGCTTCCATAGCCCGCCTAGCATCATCTGGGTTTTCAAAGTTAACAAATCCAAAACCTCTTGAGCCCTCATTTTCATCCTTTGAGACAACCAAGCTAACAATTTTCCCAAACTCAGAGAACTTCTCCTTAAGAAGTTCATCTGAGATATCTGAATCCAAATTCTTCATGTACAGATTAGTGTACTTAGCATCGGGACTAGGTGACATCCGATCACTCTTCCTCACAAACTTACCAACATATCTGTGTCATAAATCAGCATAGACGTTAATAGTCAAAGGCTAAAATAGAATGCCATGCTGGTAAATATTCAAAATATCCAAAATCGTAAAACCTACACACATTCCAGAAAAAGTATGGCACAGTGAGGGTTGAAAAGAGGAAAGAATTGCACATACATCAGTTTGCCTCCAAGATTAACACCATTAAGCTTCTCAATAGCAGCATTAGCAGATTCATCAGACTCAAACTGGACAAAGCCATATCCTTTGCTCTTCCCGTCATCATACATGGCAACTTTGCAAGACAAGATATTGCCAAATTCCTGAAAAACTTCTTGGAGCTTGACATTATCAATTGAGTCATTTAAATTCTGCAACAGATACCAGAACCAATATTATATTCACAACCATATTAAAATAACCGCATTTGCAGCACAGATAGCTAAATAACAACTATCCAGCATTAAACAGAACAAAAAATATACCTTGACAAAGACATTCCCAATCCCACTTCTTCTTGCATCAGGATCGCGAAGCGACCACATAACCCTTATTACTTTCCCATTCAACATTGAATGATTTTTCACCTCGATCGCCCGAATTGCTAGTCATCAAAGGGAAACACAAGTATAATGAGAAAATTCAAACTCAAATAATAAGTAAATCACTCGAGTCCACAATCCATCAAATAAAATGCAATAAAAATGATAAGTTGCCATCTCTTCACTCCCAACCTCAATACATCAGAAATTATCATCTGTCAATGTCTTATGACCCACCCACCACACAATCCATAAACCAGTGTAGCACACAATCTTGGAATTTTGATCACTACACTGATCGTCAGAGCAAACCACAAAAAAAACTTCAAAAAGTAACCATGAAAACAATTTTGATCAAAATCCACCAGAAGATAAACAGAACATACAAGCATTAACTTTTAGTCCTTCACTCTCGTCTCATAATGAAATCATAATCACCCCACACAATCCATAACAAATCAAACCAAGATAGAAACGGATATGTGCATATATCAGGTTCTTACCGGTAAATCATAGCAATTAAACAGTGAATTTTGAACAAAAATCACCAAACAAATCATAAACAACTAGGACTAAAATTAAAAACCAAACAATAGAGATAAAACCAATAAAAAACGTTCAGCATTGGGATCAATGAAACAGATATGTACCGTCTTGAGGAGAGATTAAATTCACATAGCCGTAACAGAGAGAACGGCCGGTGGAGGAGTCTCGACAGATACGTACGGAAGCAAGACTCTTGAACTCAGTGAAGGCGTCGTATAACTGTCCGTCTGTGACGTCCGGATGGAGGTCACCCACGTACAGCGACGCCGATGCGGCAGCGATCGTCGGAGGAACCGCCATTGTCAGACTCTACCACCAAAAAAAAGAGAGGAAGAAATCGACGGCCCACAACAGAACCACCGGAAACGTATAGTAGAAGAACTGTAGGTATGGAGAGAGAGAAGAGAGAGAGAGAGTGGCGTTTCGTATTGGTATTGATTAGGTAACGAAATACAATGAGAGAGGGAGAGAGAGAGAGAGGATTTGGTTTTAAAGGGAAGCGATTTTCTAGGGGAGGGGATTAATACGAGGGTAATTAAGGGGAGAGAGAGAGAGGAAATGGAAATTTTGCTGAGAGAGGAAGAGGAAGAGGAAAAGGAAAAGGGAAAATCTTTGAAGGAGAGAATTGGGATGTGAATTGAGAATTTGAGATGATGATGAGTAGTTACGTTTTGGAGAGAGAGAGAAGGTTTGCATGGACGCGGGAGTTTCTGTGGCGTTTCAGTGAAAGGATACGTGAGATAGAGAAGGTATGGGTGAGAGAATTATTCACGCGCAGAAGAGGCGCGTTTTGATTACTCCTATGCCATATATAGAACTGAGCGTGAGCTTCGGGACTCTCCCTCAGTGACCACAATAGCGCAATTTACATACTTCTACCTTAAAGTTTTACCTAATAACATAATGTCACGCTATATCTTTATTTTTTTGTTTTTTGATTCAATGGTCATGGTTGTCTCGATCAGTTTAAACATATTTAGACTAATTTTCTTCCGTGTACGATCGAATGCAAGACACCTACATTGATATTAGGATATTCCTGAAAGATAAATTCTTTATAAGCTGATCTCAAGGGATTATCAACATTAAAATTCAAGATGTTTAAGTTTTCAACTTGTCTCTATTACTACTTAAACTACTCATTGAGTTTAATACCCAATGAGATCGTTTGGTTGTAGTATTAAAAAATAGATTGCAAAGTCATAACAAATTAAGACTCTCTGATCTAACCTTATACTACATTTGATTACAAAAAATACTATGTTTTATATATAATATATTATAATTCAATTTAAACGTATTAAATTATAAATTTACTATTTTACCCAACAAATAAATAAAAATATTAATAACTACATAAAATTGATGTTTTTTACTCAATATGTAATTGTTACTCTATTATCACACCCTTAATCCAGTATCTTATCAAATACTGAATTATAATGCGTAATATTTGTCTTATTTTTAATTTTACATTTTATCCGCTTATACGAAATTAGTCTATATTACCTAATACATCTTTTATAATGCATCAACCCAAAAAAAAAAATGATTTGACACCTGTGAAAATAGATCAAACTATATCAGCAAAAAAAAAAAATACCCCAAAAAATATATTGGAGTGTAAAATGTAAACCCCATATATACATAATTGGCACATGTGGAGAGAGAGAGAGAGAGAGAGAGAGAGAGACCCAAGGACTGGTTCAAAGCTAAAAAGATGGTCCTGGTCCTTCAAACTAAATGTAAGGGATGGGCTTATTTCAGAACCAAAGCTTAACCGGACCACAAGGGACGCCCAATTCCACGGACTCCCTACCCTACTGCTGTCCTCTTCTTCACCTTCTCTCCCCTGTTTTTGAGGTCCATAGCTAATTTTTCTTCAATTGAACACTTTTTTAGCCATAAAACAAAAAATCAAATTTAAGACTCATGCTACTAAGAAAATACATAATACCCTAATGGGCATTGATGAGTGTATATATATATATATATATATATCTCTTATACACATCTTCTGCTGAGTCGA
>CM042196.1:10339265-10361361 GCA_023539305.1 Ilex asprella
GAGGATCATTATGCCCTATTTAAAAAAAATGATGGGATTCACTCATTCAACGATCTCCCTTCATTTAGAATGCAAATTTGAGTTACAAATTTAAGTTACATAGTATTTCTCATTTTTTAAAATTTTTTGTTACTGTTGAATTATTTATCATAAATGCACATGAGATTTAGTTTAACGTCAATCCTCATTAATTTAGAATTTGAGTGAGAATCTAAAGCTAGGCGAGATATTAATCCCTTTAAATGAATTATCTAATCTATATCGTGTCATTGTCAGAATTCATTGAGAATTTAAACATTCGTGTGATGTCCAACATTTGCCTTAAAGGGTCTCATATTTTATTTTTAAAATTTTTAGGTGAAATGAAGAAATTAAATTGAAACGTATAGCTTTTTCTACGTCATTATATGTGACACTTTTCCTTTGGGATAAAACCCTAATTGTGTATAAATTTTTTGTGGAAGCTATCAAAACATGTATATCATAAACAATTTAGCCTTTGCAAAGAAGGGAAGAATTGTTGTATGTTGTAAGACACAAAAATAGGTTAGAGTGTGGGTGACAATGTAGTATTGGATTGTAAGGATACATAATGTTTTTTTTGTGTCCAACATGGTTGCTTCATAAAATGAATTTCTAACCTCTTTGCCAACACAAGAAAAGGTTTTCCTTCTCCAAACTTGTACTGGGTCCACCCTTCATTCATAAATGTGACAAATACTTGATTATGTTTAATTGGAGTTTCCTTGTCCAACAATTCTGCAGAAAATGAGTGTCATAAAGGAGAGTCATGTCCACATTATTATCAGCATGTTGGGGCTTATTTCAACAATAACAAACAAAAAGAAAAAGGAAGAATCATACACAGTTTCCGACCGACAATTTGAAAACAGTATAATCGGAGAGTGAGTCTTATAGACGTAACTCGCAAGGTTACCTTACTGTGATTTGTTGTGTGCGGGGACGGAATTAAGAATATCTATAAGACGGATAAAATACAATTGATACAAAAAAATATTTAATCGAAATTGATACGAAAGTATTTAGTTCAAAAATGACAAAAAATTAAGAATCAATTATTATAAAATAGTAAATTCAAATTTTATTTAGTCAAAACAAAATCATAATAAAAATGCATAAAATAATTTTGTAGTACATTTTAATCTAATTAAATATTTCAATAAAATATAAATTTTTCTAAAATCTCTAAAATTTTGTATATGAATTAAATATAAATTAATTTTCACTAATTTTTTATCAATGCGCACAATCACAAGTCTGAAGTAAAATTATTTTTTATTTAGTTGCAAAATTTAATTGAGATTATTATTAATTTTATAGAGAAATTCTCCATTCGAAATAGTTAAAAATATTTTTGGGTTACAACTTTTTGTCTTTTGGGCACAATCATGTTTTATTAGGTTATAGACTACTATTACTAAAAAAAATGATAAATAAAAACTAAAAATTATTTTGAAAAATGACGAATACTCTGTTAGATAAAGATAAATATTTTATTTTTGTCAATATACAAATATATCAGGATAATTACATTTGATTGACTCAATCCAAAACTAACATATTTATTTTAGAGAGTTAGTGAACCACTAATTTATTGAAAAAAAAAACTAGAACCTCCATTGAAATTTTTAAAAATTTAGGAGATAAATATAATGTATAAAATAATTTTATGAGTCCTCATCTAAGGTGGTTTAAAAGTAAGGGAGGTGGGACGGGGGGAGAAGTGCCCATCTTGGTCCCCATGTGGCTCCGCCCATGTTTGTGTGTCACAAAGTCGAGTTACAAAAATAATCTTTTCACATGTGAGTGAGAGCGATAAACATTTGATCATCTCTAAACCCTGCAATCTAAACTATCTTTTTAATTTGTAAATAACAAAGGAGGTTGGCCTTGACCCATCTGTCCTTCTTGCCCAGTTTTGACAACCCTGCAATGAAAGCTCTTTGTAAAGCTCACATCATGGACCATATGGCGTATCAAACAGGCAGTATATAATACTATAACGACAAGCCTTCTGTTTTTTGCAATAAACTTCTTTAATAAAGCAGCCACTGGTGTTCTTTTATTTAAATGCTTGCTTTTCTTGTTGAGATCAGACATCATTCAAAAGGTCTATCGTTTATTATTGTTTTTAGTCATTACAAGATTGTATCCCAAAAAAATTTAACTTTTTTATTTTAAACCTTCAAATATTAAAATTTTCATATTACATCCTCAATATATTAACAATATTATAATGTAACTCTTATGTTAGTTTTCATGACTTATTCCATCAAAAACTACCTATTTACATTGACGGAATGAGTAATGAAAGTTAATGGAATGACCATATTGCAACACTTTTATACATTTAAGATGAAATGTGAAAAATTTAATGTTTAGGGTATAAATTAAAAATTCTTAAATCCTTTGGTGTGTAAAATGTAATTCGCCTTTTCATTAAATATATTTTATGTCCAGCTTGAAAAGAGGAAGAAGCTTCATATCTCTGTTTCAAGGGGCTACATGTAGAAAGCAATGGATTTTTTTTTTTTTTTTGTTAATCTTATAAATATAAAAAGTATAAGATTAGCAAAGATCTAGAGGCCGGACTAATAACTATAGAAGTGGTAAGATAGTCTTAAGTTTTATTTAACAATTCGAATTACGAAACAATTTGACCCTCACAACAATTAGGTTGTATTTGTTTTAGGCATTAAGAATTATTAAATTGGATAAACCTGTTTATATCATACCCATCTATTCAGAGAAAATAATGCAATCTAAAATTATGTCTCTTATCATTTGTTTGGTTCAAGTATTAAAAAGTTGTGGACTCACCCGTATCCCTTACAACACTTTGTTTGGATGAAGTATTGAATGCTGATATAACTACTAAAATTACCAAGAACCCCAATTTAGTACAATCTATACTCATGTTTGATATTTATATCTGGGTTTACTAAGGATAAAAATGTATTTTGCACAAATATTCCCCAACCTCATTATTTTAACCCACCAAATAGGTGGGTTTATTTAAGAAGTTGTTTTTGGGTATAAATGCACTATTCATTCGGGCCTGAATTATTTATAAGTGATAATATTAGGTCCAAAATATCTAATCAAACATTAGAATAAATGGAATAAGGTGAACCCAATCACTATCTTTTCCAATCCTCTTTCTTAATGACTAAAGCAATTAATAGAATAGATTAAAAGAATGATAAATTGTAGTGGATGACACATTCAACTTCTCAATAATAGTGAGTGGTGCATTTGTAAACTATTTTTATGCAATAATATTATTTACATTTAATTACTGACCTATATTGATCTCCTCTATCACACTAATTAGATTGACACCGTTTTAGCTATAGTAGTGTCCATTGCAATTGACTAGGTCAATAACTTAAATTATTGTCAAAGTGACATTGCTTTTTTTTTTTTGCTGGGCAGGCAAATACTAAGCTTCTATAACAAACTCCTAAAGACAAATACTAAGATTATGTAACAAATTCCAAAATCCACACCACACTCTTAAAATAAGGAACATATTCAGGGCTTGTTTGAAGACATATTATAAATGGATTAAATATTATATTGTATTATTATTTATTTAATCGAATATAATACTTTGTTTGGTAGATAAGTTTAATTTCGTATTAATTTCAAAAATTTATATTTATTGGGCTTGTTTGGTAGACGTATTATAAGGGGATTAAATATTAGATTGTACTATTTTTTATTTAATCGGGTTTAATACTTTATTTGGTAAGCAAATTTGAAGATGTATAATTTAAAAAACATATATTGATCGTATATTTTTTATACAATAGACCTATATTATGGAGGTCTTTTAATACCACCAAAAGAGGTGGTATTGTAATCCAACTCAAACATGTTATTCTACACATTTATAACCCCCAAGTGATAAAATCAAGTTGTCATCAATGTAACAAATACTGATTTAGGGTATTTTTGTTAATTTAACATTAATACGATAAAAGAATTCTCTAACCAAACAACTGATTGAATTAAATAATTACTATCTAACGCTTATATTTAGTATTACCAAACAATAAATAAAATTACATATTATTCTAATATCGTATTTAATCTTGTCTTTTATTCATCTGTATTGTATTAGACTGTATTATTTTATCTAATTCATCCATTTACAATATGACAACCAAACGAACCCATCGTATATTTTTATTACCATAAACCAGAATTATAGAGGTATTTTAATATCACTAGGAGATGTAGTATTATAATTCAATTCAAATTTATTATTATACAAATTTACTATTATAACCTCATAATTGATAAAACCAAAATGTCATCAATATAACAAACACTTCGACGCACTGATTGAGGATATTTTTGTTAATTCAACATTAATACGATAAAATAATTCTATAATCAAACAACTGATTGAATTAAATAACTACTATCCAAAGCTTATGTTGTGCATTGTCAAACACTAGATAAAATTACGTATTATTATAATACCCTATTTGATCATGTTTTTTGTTCATCTGTATTATATTAGACTGCATTACTTTATCCAATCTATTTATTTCTAATACAAGAACCAAACGTGCCCTCAGTGTACAACGTTTCTGCCTATAATAAAATCTGAACAAGGTTAGTAGCAGACATCCTAATTAAGTTACTTCCATACATAGCAAGCTTACTAAACCAAAATTTCTTAGTGATCCCATAATTGTTATTCAAGCTCTGTAGTGTAGAAATTTCTTTTTTTTTTTTTGGAACTGTGTAGGAAAAAATTGACAATTGATTTTCTTCTCTTACCACAAGAGTCCCTATCTCTTAAAGTCCTATTAGATTTTTGATCCATCCTTGTCGATCGAAGGATGTTGACAATTGATTTTCTTCTCTTACCATAGGAGTCCCTATCTCTTAAAGCCCTATTAGATTTCTGATCCAGTAAGCCTATTAATGGACCAAATTTCAATCTGAATCTATTTAGATATTTTAAATCGGATATGGAAATGAATATATAAAAATTCAATCCAATTAACATATACATATACTAGTTATTTACCGTATCTGAAGGTATGAAGTAATTAAAAATAATGGTCAACAATAAATATATTTGTATTGACACCCAAAATTAAATCACAAATAGAGAGGAGAATTTTTTTTTTAAGTATCGGTGGTAGTGATGGTGATGGGAAATGATGATTGTGGTGAGTGGCAATGGCCGTGGTGGTGGTGGCAGCCGTGGGTCGTAACGGTGATGGTGATGGTGAATTTTGGGTAACGATATTGGTAGTGGCAGCCATGGGTAATGGTAGTTGTGGTGGTGGGTGTGGGTGATGGTGGGCGATGGTGATGGTGGTTAACAATGGTAATGGTGGGGCGATGACGGTGGTGGATAATGACGATGGTGGTGATGGGCGATGACGAGTGTTTTTGAGTGACTGTGTGATAGGTAGTGGTGAATGACGATGGTGATGGTGGTGGTGGTAGTGGTGATAGATGTGGTGGGGAGTGGGTGATAATGAGTGGTGACAGTAGTGAACAATGACGGGTGGTGGTGGTAGATGTGATGGGTGTGGGTGACAGTAGCTGGCGATGATGGTGGGCAACGATTGATGGTGGTGGGTGTTAATGGTGGACAACAATGGTAGTAGTAATAAGTATAAGAATAAGATAACGATGGTGACTGATGGATAGCGGTGGTAGCAATCGGTCGTAAGTGGCGATGTTGGTGGTGGTGGTGGTAGCGACGACATTGGTGGAGTGGCGTGGTGATGGTTATTGGCGTGGTGGTGGAGTGTTAGGGGTGATGGTAGGACAGTGACAGTGGGGGTGACGGCGACGGTGGTGTTGGGGCAATGGTGGTGGTGGTTGTTATTGTGGCAGAGGTGGTGGTGGTTATGGTAGTAGTTGTGGTAGGGCGGTGGAGGTGTTGGTGGTAGTAGGGTAGCAACAACGATGAGAGTGGTAACAATGGTGGGGGTGGTAAGGTGGCAACAATGGTGGTAGTAGTGGTGGTAGGGTGGCAACAACAGTGGTGGCTGTAGTGAGTTGTGGGGCAGTGGGTGTGGTAGTGGTGGTTGTGAAGAGGTGACGTCGGTGGTAATGGTATTGGTGGTGAGGCGCTGGGGATAGTGGTGGTGTTAGGGGTAGTTGTGGTGGTGGATTGACAATAGTGGTGGTAGTGGTAGGGCGGTGAGGGTGATGGTGGCTTGGTGGGTTGTGGGGGCAGTGGGTGGGGTGGTGGTGGTGGTGGTAGTAAGACGACTCTAAACAGTATTTTTCTTTAAAGTACTTAATAGAAGTTATAAATTCTAAAAACACTTTTAAAAAGTCACTTCAAACACATCATTAGGGTCCTATTTTTTCTATTAAATTTAAGATGTTAATATTAGCCGTTGGATTAATTTTAAAGTAAAATTTAAAGAGATCTCAGCCGCGAAAAGCAAAAGTTATTTTGTTTATCTTTTCAGATTTCAATTGTATTATACTTTATTATATAGATATATTTATACATTAATATATGTATTAGTGAGTAGCCGTACCTAAAGACACTCTTAATACAAAAAAATCGTCAAGCAAACAGGGATCCAAGAATGTCTTAAATAAAAGAAATCCAAGAGTTGAAATGAGAAAGAATCATATCACATTAATACAATCTGAGAATCCCCATGAACTTAAACTAATATCATTACAAAATTATTATGTCAAAAATTTCTTCATGGCAGCTCTTCTTTCTACTAAATAAGTGTTCATTTTTTCAACTTCTGGCTAAATCTAATGAATATGTTGTCTAATGTTAATAAGAAATATCATTAAGAACACACAATTAAATCATTGAATCCAATCAAACGAATTAACCAAATTGAACTACAAATCAAATTTCCAAAAAATAGAAAAAAACCCAATCGAACTAACATTGCTTAGTGGATCTTCTTGTAGCTGTGAGGATCATTGATTTAAATTCTCTGTCGTTGTGACTTCTCATATTCTATAAGAATATTCTCACTCTGCAATTAAATCAAATTAACAAAATTAAAATTTCACCACTTCAATTTTTTTTATTTAATTGACCTTTTTGCCATTTTGGTGTTTATTTTGCACTATTTAAGTATTCAAAAAAATATGAACATTAGTAAGAAAAAAGTGATGCAAATAAGAAAAAAAATGTTACAGTTGGTTTTGCATATATATATTTCCAATTGATTTCACTTATTTTTTTATTGGTAATTAGCTTGAATTTGAATTTTTTAGGTTTTTTTTAGTACAATTAATATCACTTATTATTTTTTTTATTGGTAATTAGCTCGGCTTTGATTTTTTTTGATGCAATTTGTATCACTTATTTTTTTGTATTAGTGATTAGCTTGGTTCTGAATTTTTTTTTGTTTTTTATTTTTTTGGTGCAATTAAGTGGAGTGGGTCTAGTTCACAGTATAAATCTAGGTTCAGGTTGATTCGTTGTACCACTTGTTTTTTATTGATAATTAGGTTTGCTTTGAATTTTTTTGAGTAAAGAAGTCTAAAATGGATTGTCAAGACAAACAAAATTTAGAGAGAGAGAGAGATGGGAGAGTATGTATCTAAAAGAGATATGAAATAGAGAGAGAATTGTATAAGAGATTGGAGAGTGTGTTTCAAATATCTGAGAGAGTTATATATGTATAAAAGTTAGATGTATGAGATAGAGAGGGAGAGAGAGTTATATGAAAGATAGAAGTTTTATAGTTGTAAAAGAAATGAAAGTCCAATTAAGATCGTCGAATTATATATATATATATATATATCTTTGTGTGTGTGTATTGATTATTTGTATTTGATTTTACAAAAATATTTGTTGAAATTTTGATGGAATACCAGTATGTATGGATTGGATTAGATCGGGTAATTGGATTGAAATATCTAATTATAAGCGAATTCAGATATGAATTCATATTTTTCTATTCGTCAGATAAATGGATCGGATTCAAATTTGAATGGACTCAAATCCAATCTGAATTCAATCCATTGACTGACGTAGTTACCATGTGAATAGGAAGACTCCAACCATGGTTTGGCCTACCACCCATCAACCTTTTTTCTTTTTTATCAAAAGCAAGCAGGACCAATATATCATTAAGTTGGAAAATTGAGATTACAATCGGTCAGCAAAAAAGCCTTAAACTCGAAGGGGGGAAAACCTAGCCAATTCGATGGAAGCGAATTATTTAACATTTTTTGTCGCCACCCAGTGAACAGCCCTGTTAAGGGCCCTAGGCTTGTGTAAAAAGCTACAGTTATATAACCTAGCATAATTTCTTATATCTTCAATAATTATCCTGACTTTCCATGGGGGAACATCCTTTGTCGAGCTAAGCTTGATGATGTTCAAGCAGTCGTTCAGGATAGTTGCGTTGGTGATCAGTAAAGCTTCCGCAAGAAAACATGCCTTCCTCACTGCTTCAGCCTCAGCAACTTGAGACGATGTTGCATTGAAAACCTTTGCACTACCAAAACCAAAGACATCCCTATTCCTACATAAATCTGTACCACATGCTGCCTTTGTCGTTTCATGAATGAAAGCACCATCACAGAAAATGTGGACTCCTCCACCATCCTCCTGTAGAGTATTCTCCCTTCTCTCCGAAACCTGCTGACCACTTGAAGACTTGTCTTCGACATCTCTACATTGAACCCCCCATATGGCTTGAGCCTGTAGAACTGCAGCATAAGCATTGATCTCTTCCAAATTAAACATGAACTGATTCCTTTCCTTCCATATAATCCAACCTACTGTGGCCACTTTTCCCAGGATAACCAAACTGCATTTCGCCTCTATCCCCTGCGTGAGGAGTGAAGATGTTCTTTGGACTACTGATATAAATGCATTAACATCCCCCACAACAGCGAGATCTATACCAAACTAGACCCTCTTGGTCCATTCACATTCAAATAGGGAATGCTTGATTGTTTCTGGGGCCAACTCACAGATCCTGCAGATGGGCGAGTTAACACACTTCTTCTTGAACAAGTTCTCATGTGTGGCAAGGATATTATGGCAAACTTTTCACCAAAAATGCCTAACTTTGGGGACAACCTTCATATTCCAAATGGACATCCACAATTTCGGGTGGGGGGAGGCCGAGGTGCTTACCTCAAGCTGTGCTGGGGTGACCTTGCATGCTAAGATGCACGCGGACTTGACAGTGTATATTCCCTTGTTGTTTGGCCACCAAACTCTCCGATCTTTATCACCATTCATAAGCAGAGGGATGGCACAAATTGCCTTCAATTCCTTCCTGGAAAGAACCGCCGTCATATTAGAGGTTTTCCATCCCCTGGGGGTCTCTTTAATAACATCTGCAACCAACTCAATAGGACAATCCTGGGGCTTTGGTGACTCAATAACCAGATTAGGAAGAAAAGGGATCCTTTTATCATTCCAGAAACAAAAATCATTGCCATCATCGATTTGCCACATTAAACCTTTCTTAAGAAGCTCCCTTCTATAAAGCATGCTAGACCAAACCTATGAAGGTTTTGCGCCACGACTAGCCTCCATGAGATCCCCATTGGGGAAATAAATCACCTTCATAAATTTTTTCCCAAAACGAATCTGGCTGATTTATGATCTTCCAACATTGCTTAGCCAAAAGTGCCTGATTGAGCATATTAAAATCCTTGAAACCCACCCCCGAGAGGTTTTGAGTCAGTCATCTTTTCCCACTTCTTCCAACATATCCCTTTCTTATCTTCACCCCCATTCCACCAGAAATCCCTTATGTAGCTATTGAGCTTGTCACAAAATTTTTTGGGAACTCAACCACGTACATGGCATAATTAGGAACCGCCTGGATAACAACTGTGATAAAAATCTCCTTCCTCGCCTGGGAAAGACAACAACACTTCCAACCCTGCAGCTTCTTCGCAATTCTCTCAAACAAATACCCAAATACCTCTCTCTTGGATCTACCCCAGACAGTCGGAATTCCCAAATACCTAGGACAGTGTGGAAGAGCATGCATTCCCATGATATTACAAAGGAACAACCTTTGCTCCTAAGGAGAATTGCTTGAAAAGATAATCCGTGATTTTTAGTGGTTTGCACTTTGCCCTTAAGATTTCCAGTACACATCCTTATTTGGATTTAACAAAGAACAAAGAATCGTCAGCGAAGAAAAGATGGGAGATGGAAGGACTTCTTCGTTTGATTTTAATCCTAGTTAGCTTTCTTTTCTCCACCCCCTTCAAAAGCATAGCAGAGAGGACATCTGCAACCAAGATAAATAAGTATGGGGATAGAGGTAGGCGTGTCAAACGTGTCGGGTTAAACGGGTGACGGGTGAAAAACATGTCAACCCGTATACAACACGTTTAATAAACGGTTAAAAAGACAAAACACGAACACTAACCGTTTAATAAACGGGTAACATGACACGACTCGTTTAACACGTCTAATTTTAAACGAGTCAAGTTGGGTTGGGTTGGGTTAACATGATAAACCACTCGTTTGGCCCATTTACCTGTTTATTTAACTATTTACTTATTTATTTAAAAATGTTATGTAATTTTATAAAACTAACAAACTAATACATATAAATGTGATATTTATAGATATCATACCACACCATATTATAACGTACAAAGTACAATCCAAAATATCCAAATTTCACCAGCAACCAGATTACAAATCATAAATACAATCGGAAATAACAATCTTATTACAAACTACAATCTCAAACAATTACAAATTCCATGATTTATAAAATTCCGTGAAAGATATCAAATCTCCACCTCCACGACAATGGGCAGATTCAACAACCAAATTTTCATGCCCTACACAAATTAAAATGAAATATTATATAACATTAATAATTAAATAGAAATAATAATGAAGGGATGTTAGTGTAATATCATGTAAGAGCTAAAACATAGATCAAGTTTCCTTATTTTTTAGAGTACAATTGCACTGCACTAATATGCCTAGAAGTTTAGTCAAAATATACTACCCCATTACTTGTTATTTTAGAAATTTACATTCAAGCTCACTTGTATATTCTTTTGTAATTACTGTTTAGATCTTCTGTCATTACTGTGTGGCTCCAACGCAAACTACTCCTTTCGCTCATCATCCTCAACTCGATCTCAACAACAGAAACTCATCTTACCCAGACCCTTTTTGTGTTTAAACCAGATCTGACCAACAAAATTTACCCAGAACCCTACACATATCCCTTAGGAATCGACCAGAAGGCTTCAATTCTTTTATTTCAGTTAAACCATCATCTCTCAACAAATGAAATCAAGTTTACATTTCTCACCCAACAAATAACAAAGAATACTTATAGATCTAAGTATCTAACATAGAATAACAAACAATATTTACAGATCTAACAAATAACAAAGAATATTTGTAGATCTAACAAAGATCTGTTCGAAGTCTTACTCGATCGATCTAACACAGATCTCTTGAAGTCTCGTTCGATCTTGCAGCTCGCTCGATCTAAATATAATACCTGCTTGATCTCGTAGCTTGCTGCTACTGTTCGCAGCTCACTGTGTGTGTGTGTGAGAGAGAGAGAGAGAGAGAGAGAGAGAGATAGAGGAGCAGCAGAAGAGTGGAGGGCAGGAGGCTTATAAGCGGCAGCGGCTTCAACCTGTAGATGGAATGAATCATGGAATTAGATTAGGTTTAGGACAAAATAAGTTTACATATTTTTTGTGTGGTTACTGGCTAGCTATCATTTAAAAAAAAATTTGGTTAATTTTTTAAAAATAATTATTAATATATTAATTTTATTTAAACGGGTTAAACGGTTGATAAACGGGTTGACATGTTTCACCCAAACACGATCCGTTTATTAAACTTGTTAAACGGGTTCACTTGTTTAACACGTTTACCCGTTAAGGTCTCACCCAAACTTGTTTAATTTGTGTCAATTCGTGTCGATTAATCGTGTCGTGTTGAATTTTAACAGGCCTAGATAGAGGGTCACCTTGTCTGATTCCCTTCTAGGGTATGACCACTCCAATCTTCCTTCCATTCTACACAATTTGAAGTCAGACCGTGCTCACGCATTGCATAATGAGCTTGACCCAGTGGCGCTCAAACCCCAATCTGATCATGATCTCCTCTAGAAAGTCCCATTCAACCTTGTCATAGGCCTTACTTATGTCCATTCTGCCACTTCTTTTACCCTTTAGATGATGGAAGACCTCATTGGTAATAGTGATGCTGTCTTGAATTTGTCTGTTTGGTACGAAGGCCGCCTGGTTTGGAGAAACAATAGATCCTAATATTCCCTTCATCCTATTCACCATCATTTACGAAATCACCTTATATGAGAAGTTGCATAGTGCAATCGGTATGAATTGTGAAACAGATTCAGGTGCTGCCTCCTTCGGAATTAAGACCACATTTGTAAAACTAACCTCTTTGTTCATCTGCCCCCCTTCAAAAAATTCCTTGGTCATCATGTAAACATCACAACCCATAATATGCCAGAACTTGTGAAAAAATATTCATGGGAACCATCAGGTCCAAGCGCCTTCAACACCCCCAGCTCTTTGACCGCCTCATAAACCTCCTTTTTTGAAAGAGGTTTCAACAGCTACAAGTTCATTTCCTCAGTGACTGTGCTCCTAACCGCGTTTAGGGCCTCAGACCAATCCTTTTCACCCGTTGTGGTAAAGAGTTTCTGGAAATAGTCTTTTATATGGGAGTTAATTTTTTCCTCCCTTTCAATCCACTCACCATCGTCTGATTTAAGCTTAGTAATTTGATTACTCCTCCTTCTCTGGATGTTAGATAGGTGGAAAAACCTTGTATTCTGATCTCCGTCTTCTAACCATTTTATTCTTGATCGCTACAACCGATATTTTTTTTCTCTGCTTCTCACCGCATCAAGTTGGGCACCCAGCTCAGCTTCTATGACTAAATTTTCCTATGTAGGTTCTTGCATTTGGATATGAATTAATTCGTTGTTCAGCTGGTGCATGATTTTCTTGTTATTCCCAAACTTTTGCCTGCTCCATTCAGTCAACTGATCACTACATGCTTTCAAATTATAAATCGTATTACGTGAAGCGGAGTCTGGGTCTAACGTAGTCCATCCTCTCTTAATCACATCTTCGCATTCAGAATCCTCCAGCCACAGACATTCAAACTTGAAGGAAAAAGGGGTCTTCTTGTCGTTACAAACCATATTGATAACCAATGGACTATGGTCAGAGCTCATTCTAGCTTCATGTAACACCGATGTCTAGGGAAATAGAACCCTCCAGTCTGGATTCACTAGCACCTTATCAATACATTCTTGAACATTAGCAATACCTGGCCTGTTATTAGACCAGGTAAACCGAGCCCTACTGAAACTCATCTCCATCAGACAACATTCAGAGATGAGATGCTGCATCTCTTCCACCTTCTTAATACTACTCGTTGTACCACTTCTTTATCGCATAATGAACCAAAGGTATTGAAATCACCAGCCACCATCCAGGGCACATCAATTGCCCTCGCAATATTTTTAATAATTTCTCATGTTTTTTTCCTCTTTTCTGCAATTGGGTCAGCGTACAATGTACAATGCCAAGTCTCTGAATTATTTTGGGTTCTGCCGTTGATGTTAATCAAATTCTTACTCTTATCAAGTGCCTGTAGGTTAATTTCTTCCTTCCACCACAGTGCCAAACAACCAGATAAGCCAACTGGATCCACATACTCAAAACAAGAAAAATTCAAAGATCTCCTCAGCCGTTCCAACTTTATAGGTTTGTTTTTTGTCTCCATCAGGAACACGATGGATGGACGATGAGTGTTGATTAACCCTTGTAGATTACGGACTGTCTGAGGTCGTCCCACTCCCTGATAGTTTCAAGACAAAATTAACATTTATCTTGTGGCTGTTTAAGGTCAGCCACCACCACCTTTTCTAGATGCTCACTTGGGTTTCCTTCTTATGTTCTCCCAAGTAGAGCTTGCATAAACCACTAAGACATACACCAATTATGGTTGTTCTCCCCATTTTTTCTCCGGCTTCATCGGGTACCACCTCTTGGTTTGGTTTCCTTTGTTCACCCAGCTCTTCCATATTTGCAAAAGAAGGTTCCGGGTGGGTCCTCCTGACAGGCCCATCCTCCTCTTATTATTGTTTTTCCAATCGTGAATCCTAGCAACTTGCTTCCCACTATTCTCATAACATGACAAATATAGTTTCAACGGGTGCACAAATTGAGGGAGATATGATGGATGATTGGTTGGCCCCTGGTCCCAGTTGTGTCTGTTCCTTTTCCATACCCTTGGTTGGGCATCCAAATCAGTAGGCACCAAATGGGCTTTTCTTTTCAATGACATACTCTGAAAATGGATCTCCATGTCCACTCCATTCCTCTCACTATCACTGTCTGAAATCGTATGGATTTCCATCTCCTTTGGCTCATGGGCTTCCCCTTCATCTGTGGGCTCAAATACAAAATAGGATCCCCTTTTAACAACTACCAGAAAATTCGACTCATGGCGCGAGGCTGTGAGAGAGAGAGAGAAACTTTGGTCCCCTTCTTGGTCCCCACCTATAAATGGCACCATTGGGAGTGGTAGATCATGGCACAAAGGTTCACTTGTATGTTTCTGATTAGATTTTTTGACATTCATGCCTTGGGGATTCGGCACATCCCCACTGGCCAAATTCTGGGTCACATGCTCTTCTCCGCCTGGGATCGTGCTTTTTTCTGGACTTTTGCGAGCCAAAGGAACAACATCCTTACGAGTTGCCTGTAACTTACCTTTGAGTTTCTCCTTTCTCCCCATCTCTTCACGAGCACTAAGGGACCAAGTTTATCTTGAAAAGCCCGAGGACTGACTATTTTGAGCTTGCAATTCTGGGCCGTAGTTGGCATTAAGTCCCAAAGAGCGTCTCCCCTTACAGTGGCTGTGTGAATGCCCTATCCGACCACATTGGTAACAAAAGTCTGAGAGCCTTTCATACTTCAGCTCCACCCAGATGTCATCCTGGTTTTCACGAATCAGGAAGAAACATTTTTTTAATGGCTCATTTAAGTCAATTCTGCACCTCACCCTTAAGAAATTACGTTGGATCTGGAAATCTCCCTCAAAATCCTCCAACTGGGTAGGTTCACCAACAACCTTCCCAACTCTCCAGGAGTTGTTCTTGGTCATCATATTTGTAACGCCCAAAAAACCGGGGGTCCTTAATTTAACAAAATTTGGGCAGAGTCTCCTTTGTACGGAGAGCTCTACCCAAAACACAACCTGTGCAATTATACTACATTGACCACACCGGGTCCATTTATAAGTAACCATTCAAAATCACGAGAGCGACTAAATAAATTTCATAACCAAAAGAAATGCATTCATCATTTACAATAGATACAATATCGTCTCAAAAGAATATGCCCACTATTGCATTTACATCCTAAAAGATAAACTGAATTCTTGCAGAGGAATAACAAAAGAATATTAGGCTTCCCATTGCCTCAAAAGAACCTTCCTAGGAAAATAAAATAGAAGATCATGTTGCTCTAAGCGTCCGTTTTGGGATCATTATGCTCGTCTATAGGAGTCTTCCAAGGTGCTGGTTCATCAACACCTAGCTACTCTTATAGTACATAATTTAAAAAATATTTATGTGCAGGGGTGAGCACGAAGCTCTGTAGGAAAATCCTCCTAAACTCGAGCAAGGTTTAGAAAAACATGTAAAACGGTCGATCTCATTTTTCAACATATCATATATACATTTGAAATAAAATAGTAGCATTTTTAACAGATCTCAAGTTTAAGTAACAACAGTAATTAAATAAATAAATAAACACAATATACCATTAATAATCCATTCCACCATAAACCGTTTCTCACAAATTCTTGCGGAATCCCATACTTCCCAAAATTCTTGTAGAAACTATTTTTGGTACAATGAACAATAGCTCATAACTGTATTTGTATCTCAGGTATGAAGCAAGATCCTGCATGGTCACCATCGAAATATCACGACCTACATACACACACACACACACACACATAAATCCTTGCAAGGATATCAAATCTTTAGGAAGGGCGTATGTCAACACTATGACAGTGATGTATCCAACTCAGACATTAGTATACTAACCCTTTTCCATGGTACCCCGTAAGCAATAGTGGTTTAGTCCTCGCAAGGCACTAGTCCCACTACGAGTGGTAGGACAAGTTTATACCCTCACGGAGTACGAAGGCGTCTACCCACTCTATGATACTCGGTCAATGACAGCCCATATTCATCCAAACAATCACACAAGAGATACAATACCAACAATTATCTCAAATAACAACAATTCCATAAATCCCCAATTTACTAGCAAATTCCAACAATTCACAATTCTCACAAGTGATGTTCTCAATAGAACAAATTTAATAATAAAAAAAGATACAAGAGATCATCAACAATTTCATTTCAATACTCAACATAAAACACTAAAATTTTCAAAACCAAGATTAAGTGAATATAGAGGAAGAAATCCATATTTCTCAAAATTTAGGATTTTAAAGCAAGATCAAGAGATTTCATGGGTATTCAACCCTAACTTTGTGTAAAACATGATAATATTTGCAACAGGACCAAGAAACAAAGAACCTATAGCAAATACATATGATTAGGAGTCCAAAACATACATATATATTAATCCTAACATCAATGAACAAGAATGAGAGAAAACCCTTACCTTGAATCAAAGTCCCAAACCAAAACCCAAGCTCTAGAGGCCTCCTTTCTCCCTTTCCTCCTTTCCTCTATCTTCTCCTAGGGTGCTAAGAGGTTTGGGGTGAGAGATGTGAAGAAAAAATAGAAGCAAATGGGCTGAAAGCTGTGTTTTAAACACAACAGCCCCGAAGTTACTGTTCACAGTCTGTTTAGGTTGTCTCCAAAATTACGATTTTGCTACTAAGAATCTCTAATTTGTTGCATGTGACTACTCTAAGGTTTTTCGATGTTTCGGATTCATTTTTAATGTTATTTTAACCTAAAAACATTTATTTTTATGATTTATCTCAAAACTAAAATAAATTTACATTCGAAATACTAAAATTACTATTTTATTTCTCCGAACCGCTATAGGTGCTATTCTTACGGTTTCAATATACATATGGTTTATTCTTAAGTTATTACATATATAAGAATTACTAAACAAGTACATTACTATATTAATATAAACATATGAGGTTTTATACTTTCAAAGTCTAAGAAGAAAGCACAACAGTTTACTATCCAAGGAACACCATAGTGCAGATTTTTGGTCAACTTCAGAGAATAAACTATTTTGATTCAAGTATTTATAGTATGTGTGACCTGTATGGTTGGAAAGATATACAAGTTAGGATTCTAACAAAAATAATGGTGCACAATTTAGACTTTTCAACAAAGAGTTATGATCAAATTGGTGAAAGGTAGTCTGCCGGACTGCTTGGTTCTTCTATACTTGTTTAACTCGAGTTTGGACGTCTTGTGTCACAAATCCTATCTCATACCCATCTCCAATATAAGTAGTATGACTTGCATAAAGATCCATGTCTAGCATAATTCATTAATCAAAACTAAATTACCATCCGTCTTCTAGAATCATCCATAACAACATGATGTAGAATTAGTATATCCATCAATTTTTTTTTTCAATTCTTCTCAGCTAGCTCATTGATGAGAATGCAAAATGTCATATTTTTCTCTTTTATTATTTAGCCTTTTATACTTATTATTCTTATAATTTGATTTAGGATGTAAATGAAGACGTTAAATGCAAAACGAAACTAATTGGACGATTGTTGATAGTTTAGAGACGTGGGGTTTACAATATCCAAGGGCAAACCCCAAATATGTACCCAGAAGTCAGCAAACTGGAAATCAAAGTCGCTAACAATACATTGTGGTTGATACTTCTTTAAAACCAAAAGTGCCCTCGAAACTGGCCAAGGGCCTTCAGTCAAATTTTTTTCTCTATCCTCCTCCTCCTCCTCCTCCTCCTTAAACATAAACATGTATGTGTTTCTCTCCCAATAAGTGATGGAGAAGCCCTTAGTTGTCTTCCAGGAGCTCTGCAGCACATTGCACACACCCTGCTTATTTAGAGTTGAGTCCGTAAAGAAACGACTTACTAAACAAAATTTCACAGCATTCTTCGAGGTTGAGGGATTGGAATAGAGTGAGATTTTGGGATGGTGAATAGACTGGGAATCAGCTTCGGTCTCTCTATCCATAACAAACGAAGGTCAGAGATAACTGTGGGTCAGAAATGAGAGGTGTAGAAGAAAACCTCCGAGAACGAGGATGGCCAAGAAAATAGAAACATATACAAATAATCTTTGAAATTTAATAAAATCTAAAGTAAAGGCACATGTTATTCTCCCAGGCTGCCACCTCGCTTGATCTGGGTCTCAATTTTACCGGGTAACGTCGACAAGGCACAACACGATACAAGTATTTAATAGAATTGAGTTAATAACTTGTTTATGAAAATGTGTCTCATTTTTCATTCATGTCTTTTAGTATTGTGTGTGATTTTTAATTTGATTTCGATAAATTTTTAATATATGGAAGATTCATGAGTAAATGGACTTGATTAAGAGAAAAATTGGTATTATTCTTGTGATTTTTATTTCACGGTTTACATGAATATGGACATGATATAAATTTAAAAATGATACAATTAGAATAAAATACAATCTAAACATGACACAACAAGGACAAGAAGTCCTTCAAACCCGTAAGTGTTGCATGCTTTAGTTAAATATCAAAAGAAAAGATTATGGTACGAAAAAAACACCAGCCTTAAAAGATTAAGTTACAACTATAATTTTATGATCGATCATGAATAACTTCAATTAGTTCTGACTTCAAGTTTGAGAAAGCTTAACTTGACTTTTAAAATCTGTATTTCTCATGACCAATCACAACATTTTATTGATGGATAGAACTCACTGAGTTGTAACCTAGAACCTTAAAATGTAATAATTTGACAATTGTATCCAATTCTTTTTTGTAGTCCAAGACTATATTCAATGCGGTGGCAGTCCATAAGAAGCGGCCAAAATGCTTTGCACGTCGCCTAGTAGTGCCCTTCCACACATCAAATCCCAAACCATGAGCTGTGTACTACATCGATTTATATGTACGATGTATTTGTATGAGAGTACATTAGTCCCCCTGTACTTTATTGTAGAGAGAGAGAGAGAGAGAGATGGGAGCCGTGGTGTTGATGTTGATGGTTGCAGTTTCATTTTTGGTGGGTTCTATCAATGTCATTGAAGCTTGGAAGGAGGAAGCAGCTGGAGCTGGAGTCATACATGTGGGTGGCAAAGTGCTGTGCCAAGACTGCACCCTGGGCTGGAATGAGTGGGTCCATGGTGCCAAGCCCATCAAAGGTTTCTCTCACTCTCTCAAAATACATTTACATTGTGGACCTGAACAAACAGTTATATATAATGTTGTGGTTCGTTTCATCATGCAGGCTGCAAGGTATCCATAACGTGCATGGATGATAGGAGTAGAGTTGTGTACTATGGAAGTGACGACACTGACGAGGCTGGTAATTTTGAGATGATCATAAACAAGTACATCAATGGGAAAGTGCTTAAACCCACAAACTGTTTTCTAAGGCTGGTTTCATCACCAGACCCTGTCTGCAACATTGTCACTGATTTTTCCGGTGGCCGGAGAGGGGTGAAGCTCGGCCCACCCACCATGGTGTACCGAGATATGATCAAACATGTGCTTGGCCCATTCTACTACACAACACCCATGTGTGATGAACCCGATACTGGCAATCAATCTGATGATGGCAAAGGAACCAACTACTGATCAATTTGAATTTATATTTATTCAACACAATATTTATTTATTTCAGCTTTATCATCCAAAATTTAATGAAATGAAGTTCATTTGTCTGAATGAACTAATTAAGAAAATACATACCAACAACCATTTTTGTTCACCGTAGATTTTCATGTCGCTCCTATGACTTGTTTTTCTACCAGTGTTACATAGAGGGGCACTAATTAGTTAACAAATCGGATATAAATCAGAATCTAATTAATTAACCACAAAAATAACAGTATTTCTTTCCAAACAATTCTTACTTATTTCATAACTTAACCCTTCATGATCACAAATTTTAATACTTACACATACCGATTTAAATAATAAAAAAAGAAGTTTTCATGAGTTGTGTCAAATTCAAATCAAAGATTAGAATAATACCTCATGTTTTTGCGTTTCTATTACAACCCCCGGTAAAATATTACACAAATAATCTAAGCATAAATATGATAATTGTGAAGGATGACAAGTTGGGAATTTAAACTAAAAGTAGAGAGTTTTACTTCAGGTGCACAAGTCACAACCCTTTCAAGAACCTTGATCATCACAAGACCCTCTGAGAATTAAGCTTTCTAGTTCTAGCTCCCTAACAAATCCTAAAACCCACAAAATGGAGTTCAAGTACAGTCCAAATCACTATAATTAACTTACTGATTCGATGTATCTGGTACTTGAGTCAATGGTGAGTTGGGGATATTGTGAAGTAGGTCTGCAGGAAACTCAAGATCAGAAGAGAAGCCGCTGCGAGGAAAGTAACAAAAGTCCATGGGCTACTAAAATGTTTGTGAATCAATTCAGCCATCCATGTCTTCATCTTGTTGTTGTAGTGGTTCTGAATGTCCTTCCTAACCTGGTCATAGATGCCAAACTTCTGCAGATCGTAGGTGATGATATCTTTGAACATTTTAACCACTTCTTCATCATTACCCAGGCAATTGATAAGAATGTTCTTTGATCTTAACTCTCTCACGTCCTCAGGTTCACAAATGAGTGATTTCATGAAACTAATGTATGAAGTTATCCCATAATCATTAGGAGTACTCGGGCACATTTCATAAGCAATCAGGTTCGAATAAATAGTCTTGGCCTGAGGATTAATGATCCGAGGAGGGAGACTAAGCTGTCCATAAAAGCATTTCGAATTGAACTTGATGTCCTTCAAACTCACACTATTGCTACGCTTAAACTGAATTCCTTTTGCTTGGAGTTCTGTGACAGGTCGAATAGAAGACCGAATAAACTCCTTCACATCACAAATAGGAAGTTCCTTTCTTCCACTTTGGAACGAAGAAGATTGAATCCTTTGCTTATCTTCGTCGTAGTTGGAGAGGAGAATTGTTCGCAGAGTTTCAAGAAGATGAAGGGGCTGCTTTTCATCTTCCCTCCGTGAAATGCTGTGCTTATTTTGTGGTGGGGCTTTTGCAAACATTCCTGCAAAGAAATTTTCGATCATTCCTCTCCTCTCGTCTTCTCTGAATCTTACGCTCATCAAAGCCTCGAGAAATTGCAATGGGAGTTGGTTCTCAAGCAGAAACAAGTCTGACAATATATACTTCGAGGCGAACATGCCCATATGATGCACAAATTGCCAAATTTCCAATCGTTGATTTGACATGCATTCTATGTAGTATAGAAGAAAACAACCGTCAAGAAGCATCATTTGTGCAAATTCCTTGTCATTGTAGACACTGGTGGAACCTTCAACGTAGCAGCTTCTAACATAATCGATCACTTCCAGAACCTTATTGTAGAAATCATCCAACTGTTTCCCACTGCCTGAAATAAACTTGTGCAGAATGGAATGTTTTAGGTTCTCTGCTAATTGAAGCTCCGGTTTGCCATGGTGATAAGGACCCAAAGAAACCACCTTGGGATTGTACTCTTGATTGTCTCCTTCGTGTGCCCTTCGCATCAGTGAAGGAACTTTCTCTATTCGGCGTTTCCAGGATAGATTGTCACCCGTTCTGTCTCCTGCATAAACTTCTGACCATTCTCTGATTACAGTATCGTCATGGCACGATTCATCTGCGATTAGTACATGTAGCCTCTTAGATTCATTGCTGATATCAACAGTTGAATTGTTGCTGCTGCTGATATGGTTACGACATGAAAAAGATACAATACAACCTCAAAAAGTAGAATATGAATACGGCTAGCATATGTCTATATATATATATAGAGTAATGCTACATATCCCAAATTTGTATCCCAAAAGTGCATCCCAAATCAATGGGAACCGTTGGATGAGTGGG
>CM042196.1:10371361-10382449 GCA_023539305.1 Ilex asprella
CTGGATCCTGGTATCCGTGTAACTCCATCTGATTCTTGTAAGTATTGAGACGGGGTCCTTTGTCCCGTCGAAGACTTCTACCTGTGGCATCCTGAACTTTGGAGGGAAGGGGAAACGTAGCACTCCCGTGGTGAATGGGGACTCATTCTGCTGTACGAGGGCGTCCATCGTTACCGGAGCCTTGCCTTTTACAGCTTCCTTCATATGGCTGAGTTCTTGCTGGATGCCCCTGAAGCGCTATTCCCAGTATTGCTCCCTTTTTTCCTGCTGGTAAGGGAAGAGGTCATCTCTCTCTCCCTCGTCGTTCTGGCTGTGTTCTTCGTTATGTTCATTCCTAAAGGGGGGAATTTCCCCCATGGCTGGGCTATTTTCGCCCCTTTCGTCGGCTTTCCTGTGGGGGTCGAGGTGTTGCTGCTCCCTCAACGGGGGATTGTACTGGCCTTCTTGGGCCCGTTGCGCCTCATGTGGGCGCTGGAGAAGCCTCACGAGTTCTTCGTTCTGCTGCATCAAACGTTCGTTGGCTTGGCGAAGAGCTGCCAATTCGTCACTGATGGGGGGATCTCTCCCTGGGGGACCTGTTTCTGGGACGTTTTCGTATTGTCTATTGTTGTCAGTATCAAGCTGATCTATGATCCGAGGCAGATTTGCTTGACTTCTACTCATATTGCGAGTCGAGACCATCAATCACTGAAGAATCAGTTTTTTTTTTAAAAACGGGAACTGTTCCTTCCCATAGACGGCGCCAAACTGATGGTGCTTTTCGTCGCTCACGAGTATTGATGGGGTGTGACTGGTGATGAAAATAATGGATCTGAGCAGTATGTCACTCTTAATTGATAATAGAATATTCTAAGGGGTTATGGGGAATATGAACAGTAGGATCTACAGTGGTTCACCGGCCCTGGAGCTCGGCTAGTCCACTCTTCAATGGAGGCTCTAGCTCCTTTTTCTTTATTTATCACTCTCCTGTTCTTGGGTACAATACGATGAATAACTAGGGTTTTTGTGTGGCTCTCTCACCTTCTAGGGTTATTTTTTCGACCCCCTTCCATGAAGGCTCCTCCTCATATTTATAGCATGATCCCTATTTCTAAGGGATACCCGGCGATATCTCCTCCCTTTTCTGGTGGAATTCTCCTTCTAATTAGGAGTGGATCATGGCTGATTGAGGTTTCATGTCTTGATTGTCGTCTCTTACTGCTTCGGGAGCGCTTGCCATGGACCGGTCATTCATTTCATAACCCTTCTATCCTCTTGTCCGGATCGAGCTCTGGGCCGGCTCCCCTTAGCTCGCGAATGCTTATCCGACCTCCTTCCTGGGTTGACCTCTTTGGTCTGAACTCATACTTAGGATATTTTTCGATATCATCAAATATCAAACACAAATATCAGATAAATGGTAACCGACTATGTTCTATAACATATAATGTTATATAGTAGTGAAAACAATCTAAATAAGAGTCTTAAAACGAATTGAAATCTAAAATAATGTACCAGTTAAACTTACTCTAATTGTACTACGTACTTAAAAAAGTATTATACAATGTCCCTATACATGTACCATGTACCCAAGTGAGCCATTATCCAGATAACCTTGGGTTAAACCATGAAAAGATTCTAAATTGATCAGCGCCAAAAGTCCAGCCAGGAGTCTTTACAAAACAAGAAAGCTAATGGTAAAAAAATTTACCAGGCACATGCAAATTTAAAAGAAAATTAGGCACCAATCTCTCTCTCTCCTGTAAAAAAAGTAAAATTAGCATCAATCCATCTCTATCTCCCCAGTCGCTTCTGTCTGTCTCTCTCTCTCTCTCTCTCTCTCTCTCTCTCTATCTATCTATCTATCTATCTATCTATCTGTATTTGTCCTCCTTAAAAAAAAAACACCAACCACTTCTCTCTCTCTCGGGCGTCGAGTGGCATGATCCATGACATCAATGATGAGGTAGAGGTTGGCCCATAAAGCAGTTTTATTTCCATTTCTTTTTGTTTGTGGGTTGGGGTTCTAGCTTGGTGAGAAGGGGGAGAGACGTAGGTGTCGGGCAACTGGGCCAAGTGAAGCAGGTTGAAAAAACACTCAACACAGTCTGGCTATCTCACAAGCACATCACTCGTTTATTACATGGGTTATACAACAAGTCTGATTAGAGATACATCACCCATTGACTAAACAAAAGAGTCATTTACGGTCATTTTGGGTCCACCTGAAAAAACTTTTATCTTGCCACCCATTACACCTCTTTTGACCCATTTGTTACAATAATAACTAAGCATGGCAAAAAGTAAACAACAAATTACTACCAAATTCAAAAACTCCAAATCTCAACCATAAGACATCCCACAGTCACTACCGATTACTTACTACCAAAATCTGAACAGTAACCTACAACCAGTTCTAAAAAGTTCCACACCGGGCAACAACCTCCCACATTCAACATCTTCATACAAAGAAAAGAATAAAAAATCAAACACATGGCAACCCACATCTCCAAAAACCAATTACAGTAAAGTTACCTGTGGTAGTCGTCGATGGCATTATGCGAGAGTTGGTCTGATTCGTCTCACAGTGGTGTGATAGGCGAGATAGACCGACAGGCCTAATTGACTTTTTTTTTTTTGGGGAGTCTTTGCTACCGACCAGCCAAATAGCGGAATTGTACCGCCGAAAATGTGTGGCTGTGAATTTTTTGTTAATAGACATCACTTACTAAAAGTAAAAGTGATAACTTTACTTATAAATGAAATAACATTATTTTAAAGGGATGTAAACTCATCTTAAGAGATTATAAGCTCACCTCATATCTAGAGATGATACTTTTAATTTTCGTGCTTATAACTTAATCTTAAATAATTATGATTTCATATCTAAAGGTAATAATTTTATCATAAATAATTATAATCTCACGTTAAAAAGTTATAATCCAACATCTAAAGATAGTAATTTTACCTATATATAATTTAATTTATCCTCAAATGATTATAACATCACTTTCAAAGATAGTAATTTTACTTTCAATTATTGTAACCTTATCTAAATTGTTTGTATCCCACCTTTAAAGGTGATAACTTTGTCTTTGTAAGTAGTAACATTGTATTTAATAGTCATGATCGATCATGATTATCTAGGATCGATCCTAATGTTAAATTAAAATTTTTTTTCTCCATTCCACTCAATTAGGATCGATCATGACTATATGAAATAGATCTTAATGCATTTGATGGTCCAAAGATTGGGAGTAAACTAAATTTCTGGTGGTTCCCATTACATAGGCTCGATCATGACTAGTCGAACTTTTTTTTTTAACTGATCTCGGTCCTATATTTAGTTACATTAAATTGACATATAATTTTATGAAATTAATTTTTAATTTTATCACCTAACACTCAATTCATCAAAAATAATATTAAATTAATTTTTAAAACTATAAATTTAAAATTCATAAAATTAACATTAATAAGGGCGGCTGGTTGCTGAGCATATTTTTAAATCAATGCTTTTTGATAGATCATATTTATGTAATTTGTAAGTTTCTATAAAGTGAGATTATTTTAAACCACACCCCTCACCTGGTCAACAATTGCCCAAGTGGTTTGTGGGTTCCATTGATAAAAAAAGAAGAAGGAAAAGATTATTTAGATAGTCTTAACATTTCTCGAAGCTCTACAATGTTAAGGTTGTTCCTAATTTTTTTTAGTGGTAACTTAACCGCAATGAGTGTTAAATAGACTCAAATGATACTTATTAATTTCAACACCTCATTCCTTAGTTTTTGGGTTTCGTACAACCTCGTAGTTTCAAATGGCCTCAGGCGCGGAGTAAAAAGTTGGCTTTAAGGGTGGACTTTTTAATTAAGGTCAACTCTATCATAAAGAGATTAATGATTTTAAATTTTGGGGTCAACTACCACTACCGCTACCCCCACGACCACCACCACTATAACAACCCCACGACCACCACCCTCTCCCGCACTGTCCTACCACCACCACCACCACCATCAACATCACCACCACTCCCATTATCGTTGTCGCCGTCACCTCTATCACAATTACAACTACCATTATCACTGTCACCACTCCACCATTACCATCACCATTACCACCACCCTTATCCCCTACTACCATCCCCACTACTGAATTGATCCAAAATGTGTACACCCAAGTGCAGATGGTCAAGCTGTAGTAATAATCCAGTTTGAGTCCGGAGTCGAATCCACAGGGAACTCTTGTTGGTGTTTCAATGTAAGCAGTAATGGAGACCAATTGATTGTAACCTTTGTGAGTTAAAGTTGTGAGTTTTATGGAGTTTTGCTAGACAGAATATAAGATTCTTTCCAAGACAAGTTTTTTAGACAAAATATAAGATAAGCTCAAATATAAAAAAAGTCATTCCTTAGTTCGAGGATTTGAACATGTAGTTAATCATCCAGTTTATTATATTTATGCTTGATAAATCAATTAACTCTTGTGTCAATGACAAATTAATCAGAAGATAAAAATGAACTGTGAGAATTAAGAACATGACTTTGATGTCTTTCTAGAAATTTACAAAAATTGTCTGTGCCGAAACTCAACCCGACTACAAACAAACAAGTGTTTCTATAAGACATCCAACTATAATATTAATATTTCATTCTTTAAATGAAGCACAATAAAAAAGATGTTTGAAGGGTAGTCATGAATATCTAGCCGGGGTACTTGCCTTGAACCGATAATTCTTACTATGCAAGAGTCATCCGTGTCATAGAAAGAACCCCGATTATATAAGTACCTTAGTTTTACTAGATGCAATCAATCATCCAGTAAGCAAGGAGATATAAACATTAAGCATAAGAACACGAACAAATATAATTCTGGATAATTTACACATGCCCTTCACCTTTTACTAAAGAGTGAATGAGAAACTACTTACTTTTCATGGCTTTGGTAAATCTAGAAAAGTAAGTGATGTTCATCCCTCCAAGTAGAGGACTTACAAAATAAAAGAACAATGAACAAGAGCCAATCTTCAACAAAGAATGAGTGAATCTCGTCACACCCTTCACGGCTTTGGTAAATCTTTAGAAAAGTGGAAGAGTTTCACTCCTCTAAGAAAAAAGGAAGCTCAAGCTATGGAAGTAAAAAAAAACATAAACAATGAAAGTAGAAGAAAGCTAGTCACAATTGGAGGGTAATTTCCTCAACCAAGAAATGGAAGGTTGCTTCCTCAACGAAAAGATGAACTATATTTCTTCTTGTAAGTAATTGAAAGCAAAAATTTAAGACTAATTTCATAACAACCCCAACCTAAATATTGCTATTCTCTAGTAATACAACAACAATTGAATATAAATCTATTTCTAATGCCTTTTTTGTAGGTCATCCGGTTGCATTTAGCATATGCAACAAGCTCTTGAATCACTAGGTTTACCCTAGTGGACGAGTGTTGTCTCGTGAGGGTTTTCAGTGAAGTTACCCACTAATTTCAGTCGAACAAATGTGTATGTGTGATTGCTGATTAAAATAAATTAGCATCATGTTCGTTGAGACGCCTAACCTTCAATTTCGACTTGTATCCATCATTCTCCTTTTCCATTGATACTTACTCTATACAAAAATTAGCATCTATTACATTGACATTTGGAATTCACTGTGCAATAAGAATTGTCATTCTAGAAACAAGAATTGTTATATAACAAACATTTCAATTTACTACCTTCCATGGATAGCTTTGATTTCACAAACCTCTCTTAAAAATGCCCTTAACAAAAATTTCCTCTGATTATAGTGACTTGTCTCTCAAAGAGCATGTGATCAGAAGATGACCAATCGAAAAATCACATGCACAATTAGTATGAGAGTGAAACTTTTAGAAAGTAAACTAATCATTTTCTTGGAATAATCTCATGAAAGAATATTGATGCAATTAAATAAATATTTTTTAACATACCCCAACTTTTGTTTGACAACACACACATGCATCAAACTTGAAATCAATCAGGGCTTTTCATAGATTGTAATGTGGCCACAGGTCTGTGGCTAACGAAATGACGTCAATGGTATTCAAAAGCTATCATTTGTTTATGTAATGTAGCACACCTATTTCTTTCCAACATTTTGCTAAGAAATGGTATTTTTTTCTTTCATTTTTCTCATTTTTTACTTTCTTGGAAATTTCCTGTCTTTTTGTTCCTTCTATTTTTCAGTTGTTCCCACCGACTTTTCTTTTAATTGAACAACAACTGACATAGTCTTTTTCTCTTTTCTTACATTTCTATATCATGCTGATTTATAAGAGGGTGTAAGAAAATTAGATAGCACAAGTATGTCAATCATCTTTTTCTGTGGCTCGATTTTCATATGGGTTTCTTAAAAAGAAATCATTCTTTAAAGGCTCAAGCTTGACTAACTAGGGATATAATTTTGTAAAATAAACGGCTAAGGCTCAAAGTTAAATCAAAAGATGACCTAAAATTATTTCTTATGTATGTGCACATGTACATGTTGTATGCATGTATTCCTTGTGGAATATGTCAACAGATTACTTTAGTTGCATCACTTAGAGCAAGATTAATGAGATTATTGAAAAAAGTGAAGTGAAAAAGCTCACTTGAGTAAATGTTGATATTCTCTCATAAGCATCGTAAACCTTAAAACTTACCATGGTATCTTCTGTCATCTCCACTGGTTATGTCGGTTATATACCGATTTTATTTTCGAGTCCGATCATCTTGTGCCTTGAAAATAATAAATACCGACATACATTTGACAATTTAAGCATAGAGAAAATACCAGTTTTCCAAGAAATGTGGTTTTAAGTCTTGGTTGCTAAGGTGAGGTGTCAAACTGATCACGTGCTTAGTTACTTTAACAAATGGTCTTAGCATCCACATCCGTTTTATTATTCATTAACAAGAATTATTAAAATGCTAATTATGTACATGCATTTTAAAAAGTTAAAAGTGATAAATTGAACCATTCATTTCATAGAATATGATTGTTTAGCATCAACATACAAAATTCAATTCATCCACACAAGACATAATTAAACTCACCCAAAACTTGAAAATATCCACAATAACCATCAAAGAAGAAACTCTAAAAAAAAAAGAAACAACTTCACAAAAGAAAAACCAAGCACTCAACCATAATCACACACTTAATCCCCAAGAGCAGAAATAATTCTCAAATTCCTCATGACCCACCAATTCCACCAGGTCATCCCCTCAGATAGCCAAGAATCTCATCCTGCTTAGCTTCAATGCTAAGCATGATGTCTCGTAGAGAATGTCGGGTGCTGGTGCTGGGTCCTGGCTCTTCCCGATTCTGTGTCTGCTCTCTCTTTATCTCTATCTCTCTCTCCTCCTCCCAGTCAAGCTCATCCTGCACTTCATCCACTCCTCGGGGTGGTGGCACTTCTTGCTTTGTCGTTGGGCCACCACTATATGCTTGATTTATAACCTTGTTATTCCTAACCCCTCAACACCTTCCCTCAATGTATGTATGATGTGTGTGCGACGGGGAGGGGAGTGTCATACTCCCTTGGAATGGTGTCAAAAGAAAAGACAAGGAGATGGGAAAATGGAATGTATAAAATGAAGATGTGGTTGTACAAAAATGCTCCCCAAGTGCAAGGAGACTTTTGCGGGTCTTGTTTTACTTGGAGGTATTTGATTGAGTATTTTCCCTGTAGTTCCTAACTTACTAACATCTCCCTCGATGTATGTGTGAGGGGGAGTGTCACTCTCCCTTGAGACGATGTCAAAAGAAAGGGCAAGGAGAAAATGGAATGGGATGAACAAAATGTGTGAAATGTGAACAAAAGTGCTCCCCAATCGCAAGGAGTCTTTTGTGTGTCGGTGTTTTACTTGAAAAAGTATTCCAAGGTCGTCTCCTCTGGGAAGGAAAGTTCAAGTGTGTGAAGGTGATTTTGTAAAAGTGAAAAGAAAGTGTAAAAATCTTTTGTTTATGTTTTGGGGTTGTGTTTGTAAATGAAAATGCAAGTAAAGCAAGTGTTGGCTAATCCAAAGGGTTCATTCCAATGGGAATACCAAATCAACTCAAAGTCTTCCTCCGATTGAGCATGAATGAACGATTGATTCGGGGGGAGCTAGGGATGAGATTGATGAGCGTAAACCGTGACTAGGCCTACGGAATATCAAAGGCTCACCATCTCATCCACTCTCAACCCCGTCAAACCGAACCATTTGACTCTAAAGGGAGGAGTGAAGAAGAGTTGAAATGGAATCCCCAAGAGGAATTTTTCCTTGGATTAACCAACTAAAAGCTTAGCTACTCATAGTTAAAGTAAAGACAACAATTAAATGGGAAGACATTATAAAGAAATAAATGTTAAAACTAAGCATAAATGAAATACATCAATATAAACAATCTTCGACAATGGAAGTAAAATAAAACAAGACTTAAATTAAAAGAAAGCAATAATTAATTGATGAGTATTCCACAACCAAGCAATACTACTTAGTGGGTATTCCACAACCAAGAGATAATAACACAATAAAAGAAAGCAATAATTAATTGGTGGGTATTCCACAACCAAGCAATACTACTTGCTGGGTATTCCACAACCAAGAGATGATAATATCCTAAAAGAAAGTAACAATACAAAAAAGGCAATAAACGAAATGCATTAATATAAATGATCTTCGACAAAGAATGAGTGAATCACGTTCCACCCTTCACGGCTTCGATAAAGCTCTAGAAAAGTGGAAGAGTTTCACTCCTCTAAGGGAAGAAAGAAAGCAATAACAACTTGGAGGGATTTCCACAACCAAGAACTCTAGCAAAAACTTTTATCTAACAAAAACTTATTTCTCTCAAAAAAACTTACGTTAAGTAAAAAACTTATGTCTCTACAAGCCACAAAGGGGTGGTATTTATAGGCAAAGCCTTTACAAACCCCAAGGGATAACATTTAGAAACCCCAAAAATACCATTTACAAGCCCAAGGGATGACATTCACAAGTTTCCAAATGTTGTCATTCACAATCTTCCAAAAGTTGTCATTCACAAGCTTCTAAAAGTTGTCATTCCACAAGCTTCCAAAAGATGACATTTGAATTACTTTAATCTTTTTTTGTTTAGGGCTTTAATAATTGACATCTTAGAATTCATAATTGGCTCCCCGGTAGTTTGTAGCTTTGACGCATAAAACCCTGAAAAGAACAACAATTAATGCATTATCCCTAATTCACACACTAACCATAATAGGTCAATTTTGATTAATTTAACTAATACAATTGACCTATTAATTTAATTAAATCATGCATTAATCAAGATTAATCACACCCCCCAACTTAAACATTACTAGTCCCTAGTAATAAATAACAACAGAAAATATCACTTTCGTAGATAACACGATTATATTTAGCATATGCAACAAGCCGTTAAACCCTAGGTGATCCCTAGTGGACGAGTTTTGTCTCGTGAAGGTTTCCAGTGAAGGTACCTGCAAACTTCTTTTTTTTTATGTCCAATATTTAAAGCATATTCCCTCATCTTAATTAGCACTGGGATGTTGAAATCGCTTTGTCCTCTGAATCTGAACTAATCACACATGAGACACATCATAGTTTTAAATGCTATTCTAGAGTATCCACATACACATTTACTTTCAAAACTCATGTGTGTGTGAAATGAACATGTAATTTTAAAAATTTACACAACGGAATCCACATTCACATAGCTATCCAAATTCAGCTTTGATGCAAAACTCACCAAGAATTTCTCTAAAAAATGAATCACACAATGATTATCTGTCATGCTCTCCATGTGTATATGTGAGATAGAATATTGTGTTCAAACGAAATATACTCACATATAATCCACAAAATGAAGCACATGCATAAAAATGAAACAACCTTGGCATAATCTCATGAAATGAATGTTAGGGCACTAGATAGTAAAATTAACTTTTCTTAAAAAGTGTACATCCCCCATGCTTCTCTAGATCATTTAGGACTTTCACGGGTTGTAATGAGGCCTTGGGGTGATATTGAGGTAAGGGAACGAAGGATATAAGATAACAAAGAGAGTTGTTCCGAGTGAATGACCTTTATTTCAAAAAGATCTTCTTTTTTATGGGATTTCTAGTCTAATACCATCACTTCACTCTTTGTTTCTTTTTCTTTTTTTTTCTTTTCCTCTCACTCCTTTTATTCTTTTTCTTGGCTTTCTCATTTTTTTTTGAACTTCTTGAGTTTTAATATCATTCATCCCGTTTGTTTGAGTTCTCACACCATACTTCCTTCTCTTTTATGATTATTCATACTCAGCATTAGGAACAACTAAGGTAAGGTAGATATTTATCATTTTCTATGGCTTGGTCAAATGTATGACATAGAATTGAATTCAATTAAGGCTCAATCACGGCACTAGGGATAATATTTTCTCAAGAAGAAGACTAAGGCTCAAAATATTCAAGAATGGCCTAAGATCACCTCTAGATAAACATAGGAAAATATTGTATATATCAAGACAAAGTCAATTAACTACCCAAATGCACCTAACCAAAACAAGCATAATGAGATTATTGAACAAATATGAAATTTGAATAATTGTACTTTGAGTAAATGTAAGTTTCCTCCAACAAGGATTGTCACTAAAGCTCACATGGGTTCCCACTCATCTCCACTATTTATGTCAAGTACTAAATGTGAACTCAATCCTTAAATTACCAAAATTACAAGTTCATGGTACATTTATGGTTGAGTTCTAAAGCAAATAAGTATGTGATACTCTTAACAATAGAATAAACTTCTATAATGTGCTCATGTATTCAAAGTTCAAAATGAAGATCAAGTAATCACAAATCCCACAACAATGAGGGTAGGAGAATATAGTTCAATATTGGATATTTTTCCCAAAAATTATCTATTTTTTTTAATTTTTACATTTCTAACTTATTTTATAAAAAAAGTGGTAGAACATGTAAATGGTGCATCTCACCACTCAACGTGAACTATGCATTGTCCTCAATGCACAAAGAATCATGCAATGAAAGTAACATGAGAGATGAGATACCGATTTTTTTTTGGAACATTAAATAAAATTTAAAATTATTAACACACTATTTTTCAAGGATAAATGAGT
>CM042196.1:10398272-10423725 GCA_023539305.1 Ilex asprella
TTAGCCCCAATTTTGCGCTATAAGCCTGCAGAACAACACAACTCCACTTTAATTCTCATAACATTAATCTTTTAATAAATTAACATTATCATCACACTTTCATACCAAAATGATCAATCTTTCCTCTAATAATTGTAAATATTAGGTCTGAATCAATTGACGTTCGAATGTGAAGTCTCGTTCGAACGGTCTATTGGAGTTCGAACGAGCTGAGCTCCCAGTACTTTCTGGTTTCATCAAAGAGTTCATCAAAGACAGAGTACTGCAAGCAGGTGATGTTCGAACGTCGAAAATAAACTAAAAATTTTCCTACACTCCATTATACAAAAGTAGAGAAAGCTAAACACACAAGTTTAAGCCAAAAACTTATAGTGTCTCAGGATAAACTTCTACCCACGCTTTAGGTTGGTATTCTGGAGCATTCCTTACATGGCCCATATTTTCATTTTAGTCACAAGAGTTTGTACAAAACAAAAAATAAATAAATTTGTTCTATACTTTTTACAAAAATTCAGACCCTTGGCTTTTTTCCCAACACACATTTTTTTTTCAATTTAGATGGCAGCCTAATCTGAGTCATCCTCTGTCTTTGTGTAATTCGAATAACCAGTGACTCTCCCAATTCTCTCTTTTACAAACCGATTAAGTAAAATATCGGAATAGCATGACGTCTTAAGGTAATCCTTACTCAACCCATTTACAATCCAGTCTAATCGATCGAGTGCGTGACTGGAAATTGGTTCAGAATATTGATTATATATTTTCTCCTGAAAAACTGTTTCACACTGTTCATAGGCAGCAAGCCTTTGGCACGACGACGTTTAGCAAAAGTGCTTCTGCCACAAAGGAGTTTCGCTTATTTTTGTCGGATCTCAACTTTCCTTACCAGTCTTGTTTTTTTCATGATCACAGTATGCACATCAGAAGAAAAAGTTTGTAGAACTCCTAGACTAAACTAAAAAAGTTTAACATCTATGCTTCCCATGCTTTAAGACTCACTATCTGGTTCTTTAACGTTTGCTAGTCACAAATACGATTTAAATTGACCCACAGACATGATCATTAATTTATACAAAATACCAGACAAGGTACACAATATGGTCAGAACAACAAAAACAACAACAACAACTACAAGAATTTTAAAAAATTTATGGGCACATGGTGGTACAAAATATGAACTATAGTTCTCACACCCCCAACCTAAACTGAACGTTGTCCCCAATGTTTCGAATTTACTAGTGTGTAGAGCTTGGAGATGATGTTGAAAGGTAGATATTTGTTCATTTTTTGAAACCTTCAAGCAAAATATATGGATTAATCATCTTTATGTAGATTTAGGTTTTGGGTAGGACCCTTGATTATGAGTGCATACAGAAGAAGAACAATCATGTACAAATAGAGAAAACAAATGTATAAAATAAGACAAAGGACTGAGTCTTCGGGTATTATGGACATAGGATTGCAGGGATTGGGTCATTTTTACAGAAAACAAAAAAGGAAGAAGAAGAAGAAGAAGAAGAAGAAGAAAAGGGGGCCAACAACTGTGAGCATGGGGAAATGGGAAAAGTATGGGGCTTTATAATGGCATCCCCTCAGGTCGGGTTTCTACTTGACCCGACCCATTTTTTTGTCTGTAGGCATGGATCTCGAAGGAATATTCTGGATCCATTGGAAAAATAGTTTATTCATTTTTAACAAAATTCTCAAAAAATAGTTTCAACCTTTGACCATTAACAGTAGATATTACCGTTTAATGAATTTTTCACTTCTATTGCTCTGTGTCCAACACCTTTTTGACAATGTGAGACCCAATTCATCTTGAATTCAATTTACCAGGGAAAAAACGGAGTCTTGAATTAAATAACATGACTTTTTGAGAGGGTTTAAAAGACTTCCGTACAATATTCTTGTCATGAAAAATTTTCATCCTGATTTTAACAATCTTAGCATTCTCATATGTTTCATTTCTCAATTCCTCCAATTCGTTTATCAGAAGTTTTCTTGAGAGCCCAACCTTGTCTAGATCAAAGTTCATTGTTTTAATAACTCAGTATGCCTATGTTCCAATTCTTCAGGTAGGTGATATGGCTTGTCATAAATTAATCGATAAGGAGACATGCCCAAAATTATTTTAAAAGTAGTGCGATATGCCCATAATGCATAAGTTAGTCTTGACGACTAATATTTGCGGCATGGGTTTATCATTTTTTAAAAAATTAATTTTTTCTTCCGATTAGCTAATTCAGCTTGTCCACTAGTCTGTAGGTGGTAAGGGGTTATAATTTTATGAAAAATCAGGTACTTTTTCATTAAATTCTAGAAAGGACAATTGCAAAAATGAGTACCCCATCACTTATGATTGATTTCAAAATTTCAAAATGGGATAAATATTTTCTTTTAAAAATTTGATCACCGTTTAGTGATCATTATTTCGACTTGGAATTGTCTCAACCCATTTGGACACATAGTTTACGACCAGTAAAATGTATAGATAGCCAAAGAAAGGGGGGAATGGTCCCATAAAATCGATGCCCTAATAGTAAAAAATTTTGATCACCAGAATGGGATTTAAGGGCATCATGTTTCTTTCAGAAATGCTTTCCAATCTTTGACATCTATCACATGCTAAGCTAAATGCATGAACATCTTTGAAAAGTGTGGGCCAATAAAATCCACACTGTAAGATTTTTGAAGCGGTTTTTCTTGATGAAAAGTGGCCACTACATGCTTAAGAAAGATAAAATATTATTACCTATCTACTCTCCTATTTGGGAATGCAACGCCTTATGATTTGATCCTTACAGTACTTAAATACGTACGGATCTTCCTAAAAGAAGTTACGAACCTCCCTTAGGAATTTTTTTTGTCCATGGCAGTGAAAGACGGAAAGAGTATTTTTGTAGCAAAGAAATTAGTAACATCAGTGTACCATGGGGTCTCATCAATTATAAAAAGTTGTTCATCAAGGAATTTCTCATTGATTGGCAGTCCATCCTCTTGAATGATCTGCCATCACATTCTCAACACCCTTTTTATCCTTGATGATCAGGTCAAACTCTTGGAGTAAGAGTATCCATCTTAAAAGCCTTGGACTGACATCCTTCTTTGTGAGCAAGAATTTTAGGGCCGCGTGGTCAGTGAATATAGTAATAGAAGAACCAACAAGATAGGAACAAAATTTTTTCAAAGTAAAAACTGCAGCAAATAATTCTTTTTTAGTTTTTGAATAATTTATTTGAGCATCATTCAAAGTTTTGTTTGCATATTAAATTACATGTGGTTTCTTATCATTTTTTTTGTCCCAACACAGCACCTACAACATAATCACTTGCATCACACATTAGTTCAAAGGGCAGAGTCCGATCAGGGAGTTGCATGATTGGAGCGAAAATTAACATGCCATTAAGCTTTTCAAAGGCTTTTGGGCATGCTTCATTCCACACAAAATTTACGTCCTGACTCAAGAGATGACACATAGGTTTGGCAATGGTACTGAAGTATTTTATGAATCTCATGTTAAAACCTGCATGTCCTAGGAATGATCGGACATCATTCACAGTCTTAGGGGCAAGCAAACTTTCAATCAAATCTATTTTTGCCTTGTCAACTTTCATGCCCTCAGACGATACAATGTGCCCTAAGACAGTGTCTTGTGTTACCATGAAATGACATTTCTCCCAATTGAGCACTATATTAGCTTCTTTACACCTTATCAACACCTTTTCTTGGTTGGCCCGACACAAATCGAATGAGTCACCATAGACAGATAAGTCATCCATGAACATTTCTAAAAAATTTTCAACCATGTCACTGAACAAGCTTAGCATGCATCTTTGGAATGTTGCATGAGAGTTACAAAGTCCAAATGACATCCTTTTAAATGCAAAGGTGCCAAAGAGGCATGTGAATGTAGTTTTCTCCTGGTTATTTAAGCCTATCTCAATTTGATTATACCCAAAATATCCATCCAGGAAATAGTAAAATTTACGGTCTGCAATTCTTTCTAGAACCTGATCAAGAAAAGGAAGGGAGAAATGGTCTTTTCTAGTCACCAAATTGAGTTTTTGATAGTCTATGCACATTCGTCATCTTGTGACAACTAGAGTTGACACTAGTTCATTGACATCACTTTTGACCACTATGACCTCAGACTTATGTGACACAAATTAGATTGGACTAACCCATTTACTATCGAAGATGGAAAAGATTATCCCTGCATTTAACAGCTTAAACACTTCCATTCTCACAACCTCCTTCATGTGAGGGTTCTGTCGTCGCTGTATTTGATGAGAGGATTTTGAATCCTCTTCAAGGTATATATCATGACTGCAAATTAACGGGCTTATACCTTTCAAGTCAGCGATGGTTCACCCAATGGTGCTTTTGTGTCTTTTAAGGACTTCAATCAGTTTAGACTCTTGTAAATCTATGAGCTTAGAGAAAATTACCACTGGACATGACTCTTCCACTCCTAAGAATGCATATTTGAGATTAGATGGGAGATGTTTTAATTCAGGCTTTGGTGGCCTATCACATGAGGAGAGTGGCTTTACATTTCTTGATGAAAGTTCTTCGAATTTGGGTGCCCATGTCTCACCAGCATGAGTAGGGCAATTTTGTGAATTTGGGTCATCATTTGTTGACTCAGATGAGATGGACTCTAGCAGTGATGATTCAGTAAGATTCTCATAGAATGTGTCATTCAGATGTTCTTGTATCCAAGATTCAATAGAGTTTACTTTTCCTTCTTTGTTGTCCTCTCCTGGGTGTTTGACAATATTGAAGATATTCAGCTTAAGGGTCATATTTCCAAAGGTTAATTTTATGACTCCATTCCTGTAATTGATTAGTGCATTGGAATTTGGTAGGAAGGGTCAACCGAGAATGACTGGAATTTGCTTTTCTGAATGCATTGCTGGCTGAGTATTTAGAACAATGAAGTCAATAGGAAAAACAAAGTTGTCCACTTGGATGAGTACATCTTCTACAGTGCCCCTAGGGATTTTTACAGATCCATCTGCCAACTGAAGTGTGACACAAGTGGGTTTGAGTTCACCCATACCCAATTGATAGTAGATTGAAAATGGGAACATATTGACACTGACTCCAAGGTCTAACAGTGCTTGTTCTACTCTAAAATTTTCAATGACACATGACACTGTTGGACACCCCAAGTCCTTGTATTTTGGATGGGTTTTGTGTTGAAGCAGGACACTGACTTGTTCTATTAGGAAGGCTCTTTTTTGGATATTTTTGCTTTTCTTGACTGTGCACAAGTCTTTTAAAAACTTGACATAAGATGGAACCTATTTATTTGCATCCAAAAGTGGGATGTTGATCTTTACTTGCTTAAAAAGCTCGTAAATCTCAGGCTAATTGCTCAATTTTTGGACTTTTTTTAGTCTATGAGGGAAAGAAGGTGGAACAGGGCATAAAGAGTCTTTTTTCTTTGATGGTTTGGGCTCTTTTTCGATCACAGACTTAGGCTCAAGTGGTTTAATCTCAAGAGGTTCAATCTCAACTGGTTCAGTATATAGGATTGACTCAGGTCTTGGCCTTGAAATCAACATATTTCTGATAATTTTTTCAATCACCTTGCCACTTCTTAGTGTAGTATAACTTGGGCTTGGTCATGTGAGGTTTCCATGATTATGGAATTTTTCACATGAAATTGGCATTGTGGTGGTTTTGGTTGAGTAGAAAACTTGCCCTTCTCATGTGTGCTCATGGATTAGGTCAACTTTTGAATGTGACTTTTGATATCCTCAAAAGACTGGGTGGTCTGTGCTTTAAAATCAGTGAAAGCCTATGTGGAATGAGTGTTGTAGTTCATTTGAGTTTGCATGAACTTGTTTAGTGTATCCTCAAGGCTCTTCTTGTGTGGTGGTTGGTATGGTTGGTATGCGGGTGGTCCTTGAGGTGGTGGATGTGAACTTTGTGGTTGATTCATGGGAGTTGGTTGTGTGTTCCTCCAATTGAAGTTTGGATGGTTCTGCTGCCTTGGATTGTATGGTTCAGAGTATGAGTTAGAGTAAGACTTGTTGAAGTTGGAGATTGCATTTGTTTGTTCCAACAAGATTTCTTTGAATGTTGGAATGGTAGTACATTCCCAGTAGAGTGTCCTGTCAGGGCACAAATGAATGGTAGGACTTGTTCTGTGAAAGAGCCATTATCAACTTGATGAATTTTTTTCATTTCTAAAGCTTCAAATTTTTGAGACAAAGTGGAAATTTTTGTTCTTAGGTCATCGTCATCTCTCAAGACATACTTACTCTCTTGGAAAGTAGATGGTATGACTTCAATAGTGGCAGGAGAGACTGAGTCCTACATTTAAGAACTATCGGATATGGTGTCAAAAAAATTGAATGCCTCATTTGGACTTTTACCCATAAACTCTTCTTGGGCCATCATTTCGACAAACCGACGCAGTCTAGTGGGCAAGGAGTCATAAAAAAATTCTACCAGAATTCAATTCTCAAAAGCATGGTGTGGGCAGACTTAGAGCAGATCTTTGAATCTCTCCCAACTTTGGTAAAATATTTCCTCTTCTTTTATCGAAAAATTCATGATTTTTCTTTTGAGTGTTTTTGTCCAATGTAAAGGAATTTTTTTTTTGAAAAATTCATTCTGGAAGCCCTGCCAGTTAGACATGGAAAGAGCTTTTAAAGAATTAGCCATTATTTAGCTTTATACCTTAGAGAGAAAAGAAAAAGTTTCATCTTGGCTAGTTCAGAATTGTTTTAAAATGTTCCACACACTTCTTCAAAATTTTTCATATACAGATATAGATTTTCTGTATCCAATTCATGAAAAATAGGTAACAATTTCGTAAAAACTTTTACTTTTTATCTTAAAACACCTTTTATAGGTCCCCGACAATGACGTAAAAACTTGACTTGATCCGAAATGTGTACACCCAAGTGCAGGCGGTCAAGTTTTACTAATAATCCGATTTGAGTCTGGAGTCTAATCCACATGAAACTCTTATAAGTGTTTCAATATAAGTAGTAGTGGAGACCAATTGATTGTAACCTTTGTGATTTTGAGTTGTGAGTTTTAGGGAGTTTTGCTGGACAGAATATAAGATTATAAGATTATTTTCAAGACAAGTTTTCTAGACAAAATATAAGATAAACTCAAATGTAAAGAAAGTTACTCCTTAGTTTGAGGATCTGGACATGTAGTTAATGATCTAGTTTATTATATTTATGCTTGATAACTCAATTAACTCCCGTGTCAACGACAAGTTAATCGGAAGATAAAGATGGACTGTTGGAACTAAGAACATGGTTTTGATGTCTTTCTTGTCCGTGCGGAGACTCAACCCATCTACAAACAAGAAAATGTTTTTAAAAGACATCCAACCATGACGTTAATATTCCATTCTTCAAATGAAGCACAATAATGGGGATGATTGAAGGGGAGTCATGAAGTTCTAGCCGGGGTACTTGCCTTGAACCGATGATTCTTTCTGTGTAAGAGTCATCTGTGTTATAAAAAGAATCCCGATTATACAAAGTACCTTAGTTTTACTAGATGCAATCAATCATCCTATAAGCAAGGGGATTTAAACATTAAGCATAAGAACAATGCACAAATATAACTTTCGGATAATTTATACATGCTCTTTATCTATTACTAAAGAGTGAATAAGAAACTACTCACTCTTCATGACTCTAGTAAAACTAAAAAAGTGAGTAATACTCATCATTCCAAGTAGAGGACTTACAAAATAAAAGAACGGTGAACAAGGAGCCAATCTTCAATGAAGAATGAGTGACTCACGTCCTACCCTTTACGGCTTTGGCAAAGCTCTAGAAAAGTGGAAGAGTTTCACTCCTCTAATAAAGAAGGAAGCTCAAGCTATGGAAGTAAAAAAAACATAAACAATGAAAGTAGAAGAAAGCTAGTCACAATTAGAGGTTGGCTTCCTCAACCAAGAAATGGAAGGTTGCTTCCTCTACCAATAGATGAACTATCTTTCTTCTTGCAAGTAATTGAAAGCATAAATTTGAGGCTAATTTCATAACAAACTAAGAAGTGTTGGTCTAAAGCGAAACTAACTTCAAGAACAACTACAAGTAAACATACAATAATTCTACAACTAGCTCTTATGAGTGGGAGCCTAAGCTTCCATCAAACTATCTACCAAGATCTCTAAAGGCTCCCAAAGTGGGAGTATTTATAGGCAAGGATGGGAAACAAGAGGGGGGTGATGGAAGAGTGTATGTCGCCCAAGTCCAAGAGAAAAACTAACCACTCTGCAGTCAATCTATGGAAAACGTTTGAACGTGATATGGCATTTGAACGTTGTATCTATTTTTGCTTTATGGGCGTTCGAACTTTTTTTGGCGTTCGAACATTTCTTCTATCTGTGCTGTATGGGCGTTCGAATGCCAGATGGGGCCTGTCCTTCTCACTCAAGTGGCCTGTGGTCTTCTGTGAAAACCTATTTCAACACTCAATTCAGATCCTGCCACTTTGCATGCATCATCCTAGTTTTCAATCAAATCAAGTGGACGTTCTAACGTGAGTTGACATTCTAAAGTGGTACTCAAGTACCTCAGAGTCTTCCTTCTTGACTGCAACACGCCATATCTCAGCAGTCTGATCTTCACATGATGTAAGGTAATGTTCGAACGTTGATTGGCGTTCGAACGTTCTTGCCTTGGCCCTAGCTTTTTCATTTTTGTTCCATAATGTACTGGCATTACATTCAAATGTGATATTTGTGGTTCTTGAACCCTTATTCACTTTAGGACCAGAAATGACATCACTTAGACTCCATCAAAGTACAATTAGTCTAAAAAAGACATAGTAAAATACTACTTTTAAGTACTAATCAACTACCACCACCACCAGCCCCACCACCCAACCACTATTGCCACCCCACCACCACATCTTTCATAACCACCACCACCACTGTCGTCACCCCACCACTACCATCCCCACTACCACCACCTCCACCACCATTACCATCATCGCTGTCACCACCTTATTCCCACTGTCACTGTCCCATCATCATCCTTACCGCCACTACCCTCACTACCACTATCACCATTGCCACCCACGACTGCCACCATCACAATTGGTCGTCGTCATTCATCACAACCATCACCGTCTCCTATCATCGCTACCATCACTCGACCCCACTACAACCAGTGTTTAAATTCTTTTCTCTTTCGTCTATCTTTGTAATTTAATTTTGGGTGAGAATACAATTATGCTTATTGTTGACCATTTTTTTTATTATTCCGTGCCTTCAGCTATGAGAAATAACTAGTATGCTAATAAAATAATATAGATCACAAATTTAGACTCTATTAAAATCTAAATCCCTCACAAAAAAAAAAATCTTATAAGAACCTAGTGTTAAAAAAAAACTTATGCAAAAGAAAAAGTTATTGCCAAATAATACTACTATTTAACAAATAGTCATGTTGAAATCAATTTTCAATTATACTCGATTCACACATATGTGTGCATATATATAAAATAAAGGTATGACGATATATCATATCTTCTAAATAAAAACTTGTTAAATAGAAAAGGGTCAAAAATCGATACATATGTGTTATATGAAGAAAAACATATAAAATAAATTAATTACAAGTCTTATAATTGTCTTATAATTGACCTTGATGTTTTTTTATATATTGTATCAAAATTGCATAGCTATCAAATAAAAATTTAAGAAGTAAGGGTAATAATACCACTAAAATATAATTGAAACTAGTTAATCATCAATCTTAGACATGTAAAACTAATATGTTTTGCTAGGATATATTTTTGAATTGGAGTTAAATTTTGAGGACGAAATTTCTTTTAAGGTGTGTAGACTGTGACGACCTCATATTCGACAATTAGAAATCAGATTAGAATTTGGGTATGTACGGTTAGGGGTTCGAATTATGGATTGCAGGACTATGAACTAATAACTCTAGAATGGTGAGTAGATGTTTGGAGATGGTTAGGAGGTCTTCTAGGTATAGGAATGTAACTGGTGAAAAGGAAATGAGTCGGGAAGAATAAATGGACGAAATATGATTAGTGCGTACCAGTGAGTCAAGAGTGCAAGATTTGTGTTAGCAGATCAAATTAGAGATCAATTTGATGTCAAAAAATTTAAGGGATAATTTTCTAGTACTTGATTTAATAGGTATGTAATTTTAAAATAAAAATAAAAATTTTAATTAATTTTGAAATTTGGCCAAAAAGGATGAAATTACCAAAATGCCCTTGAAAACATCTCCAATCTTCTAGCCTTGCAAGGTTTTGACTGGAGCTTCCTCTGAATGCATGGCTTGCACCCAGCTGATTGGGGAAATCCTGAATTGGTCCTAGGTAGGCCTGGAGGTGAGATAAACGATAGAGAGAGAAGGAGAGAAGTTAGAAAGTGAAAATTTATTCTGAAATTTTAGATTCTTGCAGAGACAACTTCGAATATCAAGCGGTATACTATTAGCCTAATATGAAAGTTAGGGACTCATTTATGTAATTAGATTTTGATTTGGTGAACCATTGGGTTCTGGTATTAATGCATGAACCATTGGGTCTTTGGTGTAATGGTACTCCTTGCCTTCTGAATGTTTTGCTTTCTTTAGGTCAAGGGTTCAAGTCCCCTCCTCCCTTCTCTCCCCCTCCCAATTTAAAAAAAATTAGAAAAAAAATAATGCATGAATTTGTGTTTTAAAGTTTAGTGAGTTTTAGGATTTTTAAACGGGTTTGAGATTTGAGCATGCTTTGAGTTAATTGATTCCTATGGTTGAGTTTGGAGGGTCTCAAGGAGTTGTTTGGTGGTGGTGTGAGGGTTTGAAGAAGTGAAATTTTGATTTTTATCAAAAACATGTTTAAGCTTGAAAGGGGGCTTAGGTCTAGCTAATTTGGGGTTAAAGAATCCCTTTTTAGTCTCGAAATTGGATTAGATCATTTTTAGGGGTGAAACAGACAGTTGCAGGTCTACCCTTGTGTTTAAAAAATGATATTTTGGCCAACTTTGAGTAATAATTTGATGATGTTAGAGTTAAATTCGAAGGTTGAGTCTAAGGGGGATTGAAACAAGGTTGTCCAAAGAGTATGCGGATGTTGACATTAAATAAAATGGTGTACTGTTGTGGATGAACTAAAGGGGTCATAGTGGGTTGGTTGAGTAGAAAATTCTGCACTTAGGACAAAAGTTAAAACGATCAAAGGTTTAAGATGAAGTTGGGAAAGGGACATCTGTGGACTCCGACAACAAGTGTGGGTGCGTCTAGTGTCTGATCGAACTTTGGTTACTGCCAAAAGTTCCTTAATGTACGTGTGTAGGTCTCGATAAAATTTCAAGTCGATTTGATGGCCGGATCAAATTGAGGAGTAAAATGACTATTTGGGCTTCCGGAGCCAATTTGACCCAATTTTGGGGTGAATTATGCCACAAAAAAATTCATATTCATCTATAATTAGTTAAATGGTTTAAGTGGGTTGAATTTAATCGAAAAAAATACTATTTATTTTTTTAGCCATTTCAGATCAAAGTATCGAGACGAGGAGGGTTTCTCAATTCTAGAATAGACGATGTTTTTCAAACTTGTTTCTATATTATTCCATATGTTATTTAGGATTCTTGAGCATGTTTTGAAATATATAATTGAGTATTTTGAATATTGACTTGGATTCGAACATGGATTAGAGTTTTTGAATATGGTTCGCACAAATGGCCGTAATGATCGTATTGATTGTATTGTTTATATTGAATGAAACTGTAGGATCTTTTTAAAATTAAATGTAAGTGCACAACGGTCGAGTGGAAGATGGTTTACGTTTCAGGTTAAGACCGTAGATGGTTTCTCATTGAGTTCGTAAATGCTTGGGTGGCCGGTTGGTCATTGGACTTGGGTACTGAATTGTTACTAGGGAGCATATCTTCCTCGGGGTGAAAGTCCCCCAAAATATTGGATTGTATGTTCGTATGGATCATATTGATCCTAAATGGTCTATTAGGATGATCGCCCATTGGTGCAGTACTGTGTTGATATTATGATTGAATTATTGTTTTAAACTTAAATGCATTCATTCAAAGTTTTCTGCTCTATTAATTATGTATGAACTAAACTATTTTGATATTGTCTAATGTTGTCAAATTATGTTATTTTCAAACTTATTTGTTTGAAAATTGAGTCACTCTATTGAGTTGTTGATGCTCACCTTACATTATTTCTCATTTTTTCATATTAACATGTGCCCGAGAAGTTCGTTAAAGTTTTAACTGCCAATTTTTAGGGTTATTATTCTAAGCATTGAATAATGTTTTTTAGGCATGTAAATTGTTGTGAGCGTGACGTACATGTGTAGATTGTAACAAGTCTATAACTAAATTGTATCACAGTTGTGTATAGTAAGTTGATATGTTGAGCTTAATAGCAAACACTTGTTATATTTAAGGATTTCGTATCAGATTTTACTCATTATTTGAAGACTTTTTCATTTAGTGACTATGGAGGCTATTAGTGCTTTGAAATATTACGAAAATGGATGAGGGTTTTACCGTTTGATATCAGAGCATAGGTTTGAGATTCTGTAGACTGTCCTATGTTTAGTTACTTAGGATGACGACATGTGGGTAGTGGAAGAAATTGATTTGTGATGAACATAAATTCATCATATTAAAGATTTTACCTAGAGTGATTTCTCAATCTACTGGTGGATTAACTTTGATTTTATAGGAAATGAATTTCAGGGAACATTTGTTGATAGGCTATTTGGATTGAGGTCACACCAATGCAATTAGTATTTTATTAGAGTTACGTAGTAGTAGTGTATTGGAACAATTGAGTGGAAACCAAGTGAACATGATTAAAGAGGTGCGTAGTTATGATGAAGGTAAATCGAGATACTTAGCGGCACGAGGTAGGCATTTTATTTTCGTGACCTAGTTATGTAAAACTAATATGTCTGGCTTGGATGTAGTTGTGAATTGGATTTAAATTTCGGGGACGAAATTCCTTTTAAAGTGCGTAGACTATAACGACCTGATATTCGACAATTAGAGATCGGATTAGAATTTTGGGTGTGTACGGTTAGGGGTTCGAATTACGGATTGCCAAACTGTGAACTGATGACTCTAGAATGGTGCGTAGATGTTTGGAGATGGTTAGGAGGTCTGCTAGGTGAAGGACTATGGTTGGCGAAAAGAAAATGTGCCAGGAAGCACAAGTGGGCGAAGTAGGATTAGTGCATACCAATGAGTCAAGAGTGCGAAAGTTGCATTAACGGATCAAATTGGAGGTCAATTCGATGTCAAAAAGTTTAACAGATAATTTTATAATGCTTGATTTAATAGGTATGTAATTTTAAAATAAAAATACTATTTTTAATTAATTTTTGAAATTTGGCCAAAAAGAATGAAATTACTAAAATGACACTGGTAACATCTCCAATCTTCTAGCCTTGGAAGGTGTCGGCTAGAGCTTCCTCTTGATGTATGGCTTCCACCCAGTTCTTGGGGAAGTCTTGAACTGGTCTTAGGTAGGTCTAGAGGTGAGATAAATGATAAAGAGAATGAGAGAAGTTGCAGAGAGAAAACTTATTTTGAAATTTTGGATACTTGTGGGGACAACTTCGAACACCAAGAGGTATACTACTAGCCTAATATAAATGTTAGGAACTCATTTATGTAATTAGATTTTGATTTGGTTTAGTGTTAATGCATGAATTTGTGTTTTAAATTTTAGTGGGATTTCGGATTTTGAAATGGGTTTGAGATTTGAGCATGCTTTGGGTTAATTGATTGCTATGATTTGGTTTAGGGGTCTCAAGGAGTTGTTTGATGGTGGTGTGTTGCTTCGCCATGGTGTGTGGTGGTCTAAAGGTGGCATGATGGTTTGAAGAAGTGAAAATTTGATTTTGATAAAAACTTGTTTAAGCCTCAGGGGGGGCTTGGGTTTAGTTAATTTGGGGTTAAGGAACCCATTTTTGGAATTGGAATTAGATTTAGAGGTTGTTTTGGGGGTGAAATGAGCAGTTGAATATATGCCATTGTGTTTAAAAAATGATATTTTGGTCAACTTTGACCAATAATTTGATGATGTTAGAGTTAAATTCGAAGGTTGAGTCTAGGTGGGATTGAAACTAAGTTGTACAAAGAGTACGTGGATGTTCAAATGAAAGGAAATGGTATACTCTAGTGGGAGAACTATAGAGTCAAAGTGTGGTGGTTGAGCAGAAATTTTTGCACTTAGGACAAAAGTTAAAATGATCAAATGTTGAAGATGAAGTTGGGAGGAGTACATCATGGACTCCAACTGCAAGTGTGGGCACGTATGGTGTCTGATAGACTTCTGGTTAGTGCCAAAAGTTCCTTAATGTTCGTGCGGAGGTCTCGATAAAATTTCAAGTTTATCCGATGATCGGATCAAAATGATGAGTAATATGTTTATTTTGGCCTCCGAGGCCAATTTGACCCAGTTTTTGGGTGATTTTTGCCAAAACAAATTATATTCATTTATAATTAGTTAAATGGATTATGTGAGTTGAATTTCATCAAAAAATAACATTGTTTGATTTTTGGCTTTTTAAAATAAAATACCAAGGCGGGTAGGGTTTCTCAATTCTGGTAGAGACAATGTTTTTCAAACTTGTTTCTAAATTATTCCACATGTTTTTTATGATTCTTGAGCATGTTTTAAAATATAAGATTGGGTTGTTTGCATATTGACTTGGATCTGAACCCGAATCAAAGTTTTTGAATATGGTTCGCACAAATGATCGTATTGATTGTATTGTTTATATTGAATGAAACTCCGAGATCCTTTTGGAATTAAATGTAAGTATACAATGGTCGAGTGGCGGATTGTTTACGTTCTTGGTTGAGTCCGTAAAGAGTTTCTAATTGAGTTCGCAAATGTTTGGGTGACCTAGTTGGTTGTCGGACTTGGGTACTGAATTGTTACTAGGGAGCGTATCTTCATCATAGTGAAAGTCCCCCATGTTCGATTGTATTGAACCTAAATGGTATCTTAGGATGATCACCCACTGATACTGCACTGTATTGATATTATAATCGTATTATTATTTTCAACTTAAATGTTTTCCTTCAAAGTTTTTTGCTCTGTTACTTATGTATGAACTGAATTGGTTTGATATTGCCCAATCATGTCAAATTATGTTATTTTTCAACTCGTTGTTTGAAAATTGAGTTACTCTACTAAGCTGTGAATACTCACCTAACATTATTTCTCATTTTTCAAATTAGCAGGTGGCGGGGAAGTTCGTGAAATTTTTAACTGCCAGTTTTTCAGGGTTATTATTCTAAGCGTTGAATAATGTTATTTAGGCATGTAAATTGTAGTGAGTGTGACGTAAATGTGTAGATTGTAACAAGTTTATGACTAAGTTGTATCATAGTTGTGTATAGTAAGTTGATCTATTGAGATTAATAATAAACATTCGTTATATTTAAGGATTTGGTATCAGATTTTAATCATTATTTAGAGACTTTATCATTTAGGAACTATGGTGGCTGTTAGTGCTATGAAATGTTACGAAAATGGATAAGGGTTTTACAGTATCCTTTTATTACATAATATGCCAAAGACTTTCCTCCACTTATACCAATCTGTATTGATTCTATGAGTTACATCATCTCGAATTTCTCCATCATTTTTAATGATTGATCTTAGATATCTAAATTATTTACTCGTTGACATTTCTTAATTTTCAATTTTAACTTTTTCACAATGTCTACTTCTTCTATTAATAAATTTGCATTGTATATATTTAGTCTTACTCCTACTTTTTAAAACCTTTTTGACTTGAGTGTTTATCTTTCCAAATTTTTAACTTATTGTTAATCCCTCTTTAAGTTTCATCTATTAATACAATATCATTTGTAAATAACATACACTATGGGACATCATCTTGAATGTGCTTAGTGAGCTCATCCATAATTAAGAGGAATAAGTATGGACTTAGGACTGATCCTTGGTAACTGTGATTGAAATTTCTTTACTTCTCCCACCGAAGACTTAATTATAGGCATAGCCCCGTCATACATGTCTTTTATCGCCTCAATATACCTATTTGTCATTCCTTTTCTCTCAAGTATATTTCTAGACACTTTATCATACGTCTTTTCTAGATTTTTAAATACCACATGGAGATTTTTCTTCTTTTCTCTATACTTTTCTTAGTGTCCTCAATAAATATATTGCCTCCATAGTTGATCTACTCAGCATAAACCCAAATTGATTTTTCGGCACTCTAGTCTCAACTCTTAGTCGACGTTCAATGACCCTTTCCCATAGTATCATTATATGACTCATCAATTTTATCTCTCTATAATTATTACAATTTTGAATATCTCCTTTATTTTTGTAGATAGGTACAAAAATACGCTTTCTCCATTCATCGGGCATCTTCCTAGTAATAATAATGCTATTGAATAATTTCGTTAACCACTACACCCCTCATTCCCTAAGCACTTCCAAACCTCAATTGGAATCACATCTAGTCTTAAAGCCTTGCCTAATTTTATTTTCTTCAATGCAAACTCTACATCTAAATTCTTTATTCTATGAAAGAACGTTTCATGAATCCTACCATTTTCTATCTTTTCTAAGTTTCCCAAGTGATTTTCATTTAATAGTTTCTCAAAATAGTCTTTCTATCGATCATTTATTTTTTCATCTTTAACTAAAAATTTTATGTCCTTGCCCTTGATGTACTTAACTTGGTTAAAGTATCTTATTTTTCTCTATCCAATCTTAGCTATTTTGTAAATGTCTTTTTCTCCCTCTTTACTATCTAGTTTTTTGTATAACTCATCGTAGGCTTTTAACCTCCTTGTTAGCTAATTTATAACTTTGGAAGTTCTCGTTATTTCTATCATTTTGCTATTTCTTAAAGGATTCTATCCTAAATAGTACTAGTTTCTCATCTTTTAGATTCTACCATATCGTTCTTGTTTTTTTAGTGTTTCTCCTTACTGTATGTTGCCTTTTAATATATGCATCTAGGATTGTTAGCCTATGTTGAGATGTTAAGATCTCACTGTAAAACCTAGAAAAAAAATTAAAATCCTTATTAAATGGGTAAAATAATAATTAATTGATAAAGTCCGGGTCAAAAATGTAATTTTTAAAAAATATAACTTTAGACTATATATTCTTCTCCAGAGAGTCGGCAAGACAGAGAGTTAGAAAAGAGAAAATGAGAAAAAGAAAAGAAAAAGAAAAAAGTTAGACCTCATTCATTCCATTTCAGATCTACAAAGATTACGGCCCAACTAATATTTTTGCCTACGGCTCGAATATTGGTTGGGCCTCCCTATGGGGATAATAGGGCATTGGAATATAATAATATAAATACTACATAATAAATATTAAAATATATTTTTAATGTAAAAACTACTAATGTTGCATTCAAGCTTTAGTTATAAAAAATCTTCTAATTGAAGTTAAATTTTGATACCACAATATAATTAAACATTCTATTAGATATAGAAAAAAACTGAGAAAGAAAATGGAACATTATTAATACAACATTTTTTTTTTCAAAATATTAATGCTAATAAGAATTTGAATAGTAAACTACTTAAAATTAGTATGTTTTTAGTCATTATGTGTATATTTGTTTTGTGTATTTAAAAAAATAATTGAAGAAAAACCAATCTAGATAAAAAAAAGTCTCGAATTTAAGTTAAGAAAAAATTATAATTTATAAAAATTAGGTGATAAGTAATTAATTAGCCAATTGAATTTGATTGTAAAAAAATAAAAATTATGTGTGAGGAGATGACTATTTTTTCCCCCAGTATTTTCATAAACATAAGTAAGACTGAAAAAATTAAGGCAATATAAAAATAATCATTCGATCGTACTATGTTAGAATTTACTTAATATGTTTCTGTCCTATTTTCAATCATATATAATTTAACGTGTTTGTGCCGTTTTTTGTTGGAGTCATATTGACTTGTGAATTTGAGAGGCCGAATAATTTCATCAATTTATTGTTTAACTATACTAATGTTAGACTCAAACTCATTAATGCCATATCAGTTTTTTATTGGTTCATAGATTGTACTTAAAATTAAAAGATTAGTTCAAATCAGGAGCCTTAAAATTATTTTAATTGAATCTTAGAAAAAAATATTAGTACCACAAATATTACTTATTTAGGAACCCTACGCAACATCCTTAACCGCCTACGCCCAGGATTGGCCCTACCTGTCCCATGCATAGATCCGCCCCTGGTTAGTCTCCAAAATTTTGGGTACATGTGGGAGAAAGAAGTATATGTCGAGTAAGGAGAAGGCGTTTTATATTTCTACACAAAGTTGTAAAGTTTTAGGTTTTTCAAATGTTTTGGCTGTTGATTACGAACATTTTGCTATCTCCGACCTCTCTTTTCCAATGTTATTAGAACCGGATCGGACATCAAACCGACAGAGGGACAAGGTCAATAGTTCACTGATTCAACCATTGAATCAACTGGTCGGACCTGTCTTATAATAAAAAAATATATAATATAATAATTTTACTAAAAAATTCATAATTACAATAAAAAAATAAATAGTGTAATCTGTGTCTCATATAGTAAAGTGTGTTGTTTATTTTGATTATTGTATAATTGTCTATAACTGTGTGTGTGTGCGCGCGTGTAGACAAAGATAGAGAAAGAAAAAGGCAATATCCAGCAAAAACCCACCCCACCAACTGTGAGTGTGTCTGCGTGGAGAGAGAGAGAGAGAGAGAGAGAGAGAGGAGAAAATACACACCTACTGTGAGGCAATACCACCACCCACCAACTATGAGGCAATACCCACCAACTATGAGTGGTGTTTGCGTGGAGAAAGAGAGAGAGAGGAGAAAAAATCTGATCTTCGAGACTTAGAAATCTAGTGTTCGAGATGATCTAGATCTGTAGCGAATCTGAGCCTCCTTGCTTGAGAAGTCGCTGCCTGAGAAGTGAGAAGTCGTTGCCTGAGAATCTGAGCCTCCTTGCCTGAGAAGTTGCTGGTGACTTCAAACCGTTCGGTTTTGAAAAATCGGCCGGTTCACGATTTTTTACCAAAAATCGGCCGCTTTTCTGGTTTTTAGTCGATTCTCATCCTTGTACGGTCCAATTAAAAAATCGGACCGGTTAAAGTCCGATTCATAGTTGAACCGGTCCGATCGACCGATCCGGTCCGGTTCTGATAACAACACTCTTTCCTCTTGAGTTCCGTTTCTCTTTGCCCTATTTTTTTCACCGTTCCTCGTTGTTCGAGAAATACAATTTTTTAAGAAGAATATCTATTATTGCATGACAAAAATGATTATTTTAATTTGGTAGTTAGTTGTGAACAATAATAGTATTTTGATTTGACAGTGATTTTTTTTGGTGTGCTTAGATATTTGTGTCAAAAATCCTACCTTGAGGCAACGTGAGTATTTTGTCGGGCCAACGTTTCATTTATTGTTTCAATTTTTATTTTTCTTTTGTAATTTTTGATCTTGTTAATCAACTTACTTCATACAATGCCAATGTTTTTTGAATCTTATAATATTATCATTCGGGTAAAAATAATGGTATTTTATCTTTTTGCTCGATATTTTGTGGAATAAATTTTTTTGACCTACTCTATTCGATTAAGTGTATTATTTTTATCCGAATTTCGTCCAAAATAATCAAGTAAGAAGTCGGGTGAACAAATATTTTTTAGTTAATAATTTTTAGATTATTTTAACAATTTAATTAAATGACCTGCATCAATTAACTAACACAATAACTAATAACACTAAAGAAAATATAATAAATTCAATAATATATAAAAAATTACAATAAAACACAACAAAAAAGCAATAAATATCAATACATCATATATAAGAAAGTTATATTATCAATAAAACATTAAGGTTTCTAGATTTTTGAATTTTAATTTTAGAGATTAATATATATATGAAGCTAGGCTGGGGTAGGAATACGAAAATTTTATAAGTATTCCATATTCCTATCCGATTTTTTTGTAGAATATCAAAAAATTTTACGTTGGTCTACTCGATTCTTTTGGATAGCCAATCACTAAGGTCGAATAAAATCGAAATTTATGTGTAATCGAAAATTTAAATATCCCTACCATGAAGCAAAATTTCCATATATAAGTGAAGCTATTTGTTGCAAAGTTATTTCGTCTCATGGAACTAATTATTTTTGGTTTCTTTTTCTCATGGATTGGAGTCTATGAAATATCTATTAGGTCATGTCTGGTGTATTTTTTGAAATAGTGTGTGATTTAAGTGGTGTATTTTTTTGAAATAGTAAGCTGTATCCATCAAGAGTTCACACTTGCATTATCCAATTTTATATACTATATAAGCACAGTAGTGATCCTCTACGTGCTCTAAATCTCAATCCCCAAATTTTCTCACTTCTTGGTTTTCTAATTTCAAAAAATGACATGTGACTTTCTACCATAGACACCATAATCTCTCTATCTATTAGTCTTTACTTTTTCCACTACTGTACGCTCTTTCTCACTATATTTTTTTCGAGCAATATTATTTAAATTTAATTTATTGGCTTAATAAACTAATAATTATTTGATTGACAATGGGTCCTAATATTTATTAAGAATTGCTACCAATTCAATTATTGTGGTAAATTAAGTTAACAAATTATGTCAATAAATTACGTCTAAATAATTTTATTGATCTCTCGAATCCCTAATAAATCTAGCATCGCTCGACAATCTCTAAAGTATCTTAAACATAGCTGGATGTGGTTCTAAAGTTTTGGACAAATTAATGCTATCATTTTTGGATGAAGTTTATGCAAGCTTTCATAGGTTAAGTTACGTAAATCAAACCAAGTTTTATGTCCTAATTATTTGGAGTTGGCTATATGAGTTCGTCTTTGCCATTCATTTCGATCATGTTTTATACGCTCCTTTAAGTTAAATATTTTTATATCTTTTCTTATTATTTCATTCAATGTTAATTTTGGTCTATTCCTACTTCTAGTCCCATTAAGATAAATTCTGTAATTTTTTTCGAACCTGTGCCTCTATTGGCTTACGTTGAACATAACCAAACCATTTTAATTTATTCTCTCTTAACTTATCCTCAATTGAAGATACTCCTACCATTTTTCTAATATTGTCATTTTGTATTCTATCATTTATACTTTTTCCACCCATTCACCTTAGCATTCTCATATCCACTACACTCATTTTGTCACTATGTTATTTCCTAATTATCCAACATTCTGTCTCATACAACATTGACGCTTATATAACTGTTCAGTAAAACTTAACTTTCAATTTTATTGGTATTTGTAATGACCTGGTATTTGACAATTAGAAATCGGATCAGAATTTGGATGTGTACGGTTAGGGGTTCGAATTATAGATTGTCGGACTATGAACTGATGACTCTAGAATGGTGTGTAGATGTTTGGATATGGTTAGGAGGTTTGCTAGGTACAAGAATGTGGTTGGTGAAGAGAAAATGAACCAAGAAGCACAAATGAGTGAAATAGGATTAGTGTGTACATGTGAGTCAAGAGTGCGGTAGTTGCATTAGCGGATCTTGGAGATCAATTCGATGTCCAAAACTTTAACAGATAATTTTATAGGGCTTGATTTAATAGGTAAGTAATTTTAAAAAAAAAACAACTTTTTTAATTAATTTTTGAAATATGGCCAAAAAAGGATGAAATCACCAAAATGCCCTTGGAAACATCTCCAATCTTCTAGCCTTGCAAGGTGCAGCCTGGAGTTTCCTCTTGATGCATGGCTTCCACCCAATTGCTTGGGGAAGTCTTGAACTTGCCCTAGGTAGGCCTGAATGTGAGATAAACAATAGAGAAAATGAGAGAAGAGAAAAAATTTAGAAAGAGAAAACTTATTTTGAAATTTTGGATTCTTGCAAATACAACTTCGAGCACCAAGAGGCATACTATTAGCCTAAAATGGATGTTAGGAACTCATTTATGTAATTAAATTTTGATTTGGTTTAGTATTAATGCATGATTTTGTGTTTTAAATTTAGTGGGTTTTTAGATTTTGAAACAAGTTTGAGATTTGAGCATGCTTTGGTTTAATTGATTGTTATGGTTGAGTTTGAGGAGTCTCAAGGAGTTGTTTGGTTGTAGTGTGGTGGTTCGCTGTGGTGTGTGGTGGTGTAACAGTGACATAAGGGTTTGAAGAAGTGAAAATTTAATTTTGATAAAAACTTGTTTGAGTTTTGAAGGGAGACTTGGGTCTAGTTAATTTGGGGCCAAAGAATCCATTTTCGCTCTCAGATTTTTTGGGGGGGGGAGTGAAACGGGCAGTTGCAGTTCTACCTCTTGTGTTTAAAACGTAGTTTTGGCCAACTTTGACCAATAATTTAATGAGGTTAGAGTTAAATCCGAAATTGAAACTAGGTTGTCCAAAGAGTATGTGGGTGTTGAAGTCAAAGGAAATAGTGTATTGTAGTGAGAGTAATTTGGGGTCAAAGTGGGGTGGCTGAGCAAAAAATTCTGCACTTGGGACAAAAATCAAAATAGTCAAAGGTTGTAAATGAAGTTGGGAGGGGAATACTAGTGGACTTTGGTAACAAGTGTGGGCATGTCCAGTGTCTGATCAACCTCTGGTTAGTGCCAAAGGTTTCATAAGGTCCATGCAACATGCAAAGGTCTCGATAAAATTTTAAGTCGATCTGACGACCGAATCAAACTGATAAGTAAAATGACTGTCTTGGCATCCGGAACCAATTTGACCAAGTTTAGGGTGATTTTTGCCCAAAAAAAATTATATTAATTTATAATTGGTTAAATGGATTACGTGAGTTGAATTATATTAAAAAATAAAATTTTTTACTTTTGGCTATTTCAGATCAAAATACCAGACGGTGAGATTTCTCAATTCTAGAACAGACGATTTTTTCAAAATAGTTTCTAAATTACTCCATATGTTATATATGATTTTGACCATGTTTTGAAATGTATGATTGGGTTTTTTGAATGTTGACTTGGATCCAGACCCGAATTAGGGTTTTTGAATGTGGTTTGCACAAATGATCGTAATGATCGTATTGATTGTATTGTTTATATTGAATGAAACTATGAGATCCTTATGGAGTTAAATGTAAGTGCGCAATGGCCAAGTGGCAGAAGGTTTACGTTCTAGGTTGAGGTCGTAGAGGGTTTCTCATTGAGTTTATAAATGACTGAGTGACCTAGTTGGTTTTCGAACTTGAGATCTGAATTGTTACTAGGGAGAGTATCTTCCTCAGGATGAAAGCCCCCCAAAAGGTTGGATTGTATGTTCATATCGAACATATTGACCTTGAATTGTCTATTAGGCTGATCGCTCACCGGTGCAGTACTGTTTGATGCTATGATCGTATTATTATTTTCTACTTAAATGCTTTTGTTCAAAGTTTTTAGCTCTATTACTTATGTATGAACTGAATTGTTTTGATATTGCCTGATTATGTCAAATTATATTATTTTTAAACTCGTTTGTTTGGAAATTGAGTTACTCTACTGAGCTGTTGATGCCCATCTTACATTATTTTTCATTTTTCAGATTAGCAGGTAGTGGAGAAGTTTGGGAAAACTTTAACTGTTTGTTTTCAGGGTTTTATTCTAAGCATTGAATAATGTTGTTTTGGCATGTAAATTTTAATTAGTGTGATGTACATTTGTAGATTGTAACAAATCTATGACTAAGTCATATGATAGTTGTTTGTTATAAGTTGATCTGTTGAGCTTAATAGCAACACTAGTTAAGTTTAAGGATTTGGTATCAGAGTTTACTCATTTTTTGGAGACTGTATCATTTAGTAACTATGAAGGCTATAAGTGCTCTAAAATGTTACGGAAATAGATGAGGGTTTTACAGTTTAGTATCAGAGTATAGGTTTGATATTCTATAAACTTTCCTATGTTTAGTTACATAGGATGATGACATGTGAGAAGTGGATGAAATTAATTTGTGATGAACATAAATTTATCATATTAAAGATTTTACCTGCAGTGATTTATCAATCTATCGGTGGATTTACTTTGATTTTATAGGAAAAGAATTTTAGGGAAGATTTGTTGATGGGCTATTTGGATTGAGGTCACACCAATATGGTTAGTATTTTATTAGAGTTGTGCATCAGTAGTGTAGTGGAACAATTGAGTGCAAACCAAGTGAACGTGATTAAAGAGGTTCGTAGTAATGATGAAGGTAAATCGAGATACTTAGGAGCACGAGGTAGGTATTTTATTTTCGCAAACTAGTAACGTAAAACTAACATGTCTTGCTACGATATATATAGTTCTGAATTGGAGTTAAATTTAGAGGACGAAATTTCTTTTAAGGTAGGTAGATTGTAGCGGCCTGATATTTGATAATTAGAAATCAGATCAGAATTTGGGTGTGTGCGATTAAAGGTTCGGATTACATATTGATGGACTATGAACTAATGACTCTAGAATGGTGCGTAGATGTTTGGAGATAGTTAGGAGGTTTGTTAGGTGTAGGAATGTGGTTGGTGAAGAGAAAATGAGCCGGGAAGAACGAATGGACTAAGTAAGATTAGTGTGTACCGATGAGTCAAGAGTGTGGGAGGTGCATTAGGGGATTAAATTGGTGTGAGATCCTGGTATCCCACATTACTTAGGGAGAGGAAAGTTGCTGGGTTTATAAGTAAGCCCCTTACCTTACAAGACATAAGGCCTACCCGCCAGGTTTGGTGAGGCGAACAAAACCTTGAGGGGCCAGGAGAGGGGTACTCCTGCTGGGCTGCCAAAGAGGACAATATTATACGGTGGGTGGGCCACTGCGCTGCCCTACTCTGATGGGGGTGGGCGGGTGTCGCCACTCTCGTATAAAGCCTTTTCCCAAGGGTACTGGGAGGAACAAAAACGTGAGGGCCAGTGGGCCCAAAGCGGACAATATTATGCCATGTGGAGGGTGGAGTGTTACAATTGGAGATCAATTCGATGTCCAAAAATTTAAAGGATAATTTTCTAGTGCTTGATTTAATAGGTTTGTAATTTTAAAATAAAAATAATATTTTGAATTAAGTTTTCAAATTTGGAAAAAATAATAAAATTATTAAAATTCGCCTGAAAACATCTTCAATCTTCTAGCCTTGCTAGGTGTCGACTGGAGCTTCCTCTTGATGCATTGCTTCCACCTAGTTGATTGGGGAAGTCCATAACTGGTCCTAGGTAGGCCTAGAGGTGAGATAAACGATAGAGAGAGAAGGAGAGAAATTAGAGAGTGAAAATTTATTTTGAAATTTTGGATTCTTGCAAAGACAACTTTGAATATCAATAGGTATACTAATAGACTAATATGGATGTTAAGAATTCATTTATGTAATTAGATTTTGATTTGTTTTAGTATTAATATAGGAATTTGTGTTTTAAAGTTTAGTGGGTTTTCTGATTTTGAAACGGGTTTGAGATTTGAGCATGCTTTGGGTTAATTGATTGCTATGGTTGAGTTTGGGGG